>JACVVK020000018.1:1752500-1875000 GCA_018292915.2 Batillaria attramentaria | reverse complement strand
TTATACGCAGTCTGCATTGTGCTAGAGAGAGAGAGAGAGAGAGCCCGCCAGTGTGTGACACTAAATCAGTCACAGGGTGGTCACGAGGTGTCTGGTGTAGTGGCCGTGTATAGTGGAAGACAGGGGCAGCAAGGGAAAAGTCAGTCAGCCACTCTAACAGTTCTCGTGTTACATCAGGCACGCGTGTAGTATACGTGATCCGCTGCTCTATAGCCGATCTAAAGTCCTTGACGCCTGTTCCGGGATGAACGTGCCTCCCTCTCCCTTCAGTCGAGTTAGTCACTGTTCAGTTATCATTATTGCTATTAGTCATTGCCGTCAGTCGTTATTATTAGTCATTGCTGTTAGTCTCTGTTTGTTATCGTTATCACTATTGTCATTACGGTAGTCATTGCTGTTAGTCTCTGTTTATTTTCGCCGGTTATCACTGTTGTCATTACGGTAGTTATTGCTGTTACTCTCTGTTTATCATCGTTATCACTATTGTCTTTACGGTAGTCATTGCTGTTACTCTCTGTTTATCATCGTTATCACTATTGTCTTTACGGTAGTCATTGCTGTTACTCTCTGTTTATCATCGTTATCACTATATAAGTACCTTGGCACCATCTTTGACAACAAACTTACCTGGGATGAAAATACAGAAGCAGTATTAAAGAAATGTCATCAAAGGCTGTATTTTTTGAGGAAGCTGAACTCCTTTGGTGTTGACATAACCATCTTGACACTGTTTTACAACTCATTTATCGAAAGTGTCTTAACCTTTTCCTTTATATGCTGGTATTTTAATCTTAGTGTAAAAAACAAAAATAGTCTGCAAAAAGTTGTACGCATCTGCTCCAAAGTGATTGGAGAACAACAAAGAGATCTAACTGTGTTTTGCGAACAACAGGTGCTGAGGAAAGTTAGTTCGATCTTATCTAACTGTCACCACATTTTATTCCCCGAGTTTGAGTCTCTGCCGTCAGGTCGTCGCTATCGCTGCCCAGCATGTCAGACAAATAGACGGAAACTTTCATTTGTTCCCGTTGCCGTCCGTCTACTGAACAATCTGTGATAAATACGGCGTGTGTGTGTGTGTGTGTGTGTGTGTGTGTGTGTGTGTGTGTGTGTGTGTGTGTGTGTTGCTGCTGTTGAATAAGTGTGATAATTACAATGAAGTATTAGTTGTGTGTGTGTGTGTGTGTGTGTGTGTGTGTGTGTGTGTGTGTGTGTGTGTGTGTGTGTTATGGTTAATCATCTGAACTTATTTTTTTAATGATTTGATTTTAATATGCTCTTATATCTTTTATAATATTTTGTCATAATGAGTTATTGAGCCCGTCCGAAGATGAATTGCCCCTTGTGGGATAAATAAAGTGTTTTGACTTGACTTGACTTGACTTGACTATTGTCATTACGGTAGTCATTGCTGTTAGTCTCTGTTATTATCATCGTTATCACTATTGTCATTACGGTAGTTATTGCTGTTAGTCTCTGTTATTATCATCGTTATCACTATTGTCATTACGGTAGTCATTGCTGTTAGTCTCTGTTTATTATCGTTATCGCTATTGTCATCACTGACGGTAGTCATTGCTGTTAGTCTGTTTATTATCGTTATCACTATTGTCATTACGGTAGTCATTGCTGTTAGTCTCTGTTATTATCATCGTTATCACTATTGTCATTACGGTAGTCATTGCTGTTAGTCTCTGTTTATTATCATCGTTATCACTATTGTCATTACGGTAGTCATCGCTGTTAGTCTCTGTTTATTATCATCATTATTGTCATTGATCGCTGCAGTTAGTCACTAGCATCATTATTGTTATTATTATTATCATCAGTCACTGCAGTTAGTCACTATTCATTTTATTTTCATTATCATTAGTCACTATACCCCGCCATGGTTGTCATCGCGTACAGTAGAAATAAACAAATCACGCGGCAGTCAGGACACAAACTGGGTATGAAACTAGTCACCGATGTTCAGTATTGCCTCTCTCTCTCTCTCTCTCTCTCTCTACACACACACACACACACACACACACACACACACACACACACACACACACACACACACACACACACACCATACATTTGTCTGAGTTTAGAAGTGACTGCCGTGCGAACCCCAAACTGTATATATATCCATGCTAGTGCAGGAGTGTAAACTGTACATACAGGCTAGTGCAGGAGTGTAAACTGTACATACAGGCTAGTGCAGGGGTGTAAACTGTACATACAGGCTAGTGCAGGGGTGTAAACTGTACATACAGGCTAGTGCAGGGGTGTAAACTGTACATACAGGCTAGTGCAGGGGTGTAAACTGTACATACAGGCTAGTACAGGAGTGTAAACTGTACATACAGGCTAGTACAGGAGTGTAAACTGTACATACAGGCTAGTGCAGGAGTGTAAACTGTACATACAGGCTAGTACAGGAGTGTAAACTGTACATACAGGCTAGTACAGGAGTGTAAACTGTACATACAGGCTAGTGCAGGAGTGTAAACTGTACATACAGGCTAGTACAGGAGTGTAAACTGTACATACAGGCTAGTGCAGGAGTGTAAACTGTACATACAGGCTAGTGCAGGGGTGTAAACTGTACATACAGGCTAGTGCAGGAGTGTAAACTGTACATACAGGCTAGTGCAGGAGTGTAAACTGTACATACATGCTAGTGCAGGGGTGTAAACTGCAAAACCAACACACAGTCCCGCCGTCTGTACTGTGGCCAACCAATATACTACCAGTAATAGTAATACTACCAGAATATCACGCGGCCACTCAAGATCAGCTGTAACACTTGACTACATGTATCAGTAGTGGAAGTAGTCATCGTCAGTACTGTGACCAACCAATATGCTACCAGTAATAATACTACTTCCAGAAGATAAGTAATAAATAATTATGAACCTAAACATACGACATACAGGTAATTATACATCTGTATAATAAGCGGCTAGCGTCTGCGTGTGTGTGTGTGTGTGGGTGGGTGGGTGTGGGTGTGTGTTTGTGTCTGTCAGGGGTTGGCGTCCAAACGAGTCAGCCGATTGCCACCAAATTTGCCATGAGCCTAGAGGGACACTTGGGGGAGAACATAGGATAAAGAAACAAAATAAAGTCTATCATGTTTGGTGGAATTAATTCTGAATTTAGTTTTGCCACAAATAGTGTTTGAAATATAATAAGCGGCTAGCGTCTGTGTGTGTGTGTGTCTGTGTGTGTGTCAGGGGTTGGCGTCCAAATGAGTCAGCCAATTGCCACCAAATTTGCCATGAGCCTAGACAAGCAACAACAAGGAAACTGGTATACATGTACAGTGTATACCCAAGCGAAGCCGGGTACTCTGCTAGTGTAACATATACACTGTGCTACAAGGACTAAAAGTAGCGACTTTGAGTGAGTCGGTCTTACACTGTGGGTAATGGAGTCACTGACGTTTCTGATGTGTTGGAAATTGTAAATGACGATTTGAAGTGAAACAACTGAACCAGAAAAGGAAACGGAAATGACTGCGAAGTGGTTACAAGTTAAGCAAATAAAAGCGACATAGAAGGGACAGAAACCACTTGACTTTCACAAAGGACGGCACGGGTCAACGTTTCGGCTTTCGCCTTCCTCAGGACACAAATAAATGGGACATAACTTCAACAAACAAACAAAAGGTAACTCTGCGGACGTACTGACATACACGGCGCGGGAAAAAATTGAAATGAAATGAAACGGTGGGCGAGAAAAGGACCAGAAAACAATAGTAAAACTATCACAACACCCATCCTTTGGTGACACAAGACCATGGACTGTGTAATTTTTTTTTTCCTGCGCCGTTTCCCATTTGTTTTGTGTCCTGAGGAAGGCGAAAGCCGAAACGTTGACTCGTGCCGTCCTTTGTGAAAGTTAAGTGGTTTCTGTCCCTTTTATGTCGCTTTTATTTGAACAGAACCTAGCAATACAGCCGGCTCTTGCACGCCTCACTTCATTCCGAGTTTTCAGAACTTGTGGCATGCCTCCTGGACTCTGGAACTGAGAATCGTTGAGGTTAACGCTTCACGCAATGGAGAATGGGGACAGTAGTGTTGCTGGCTAGTGATGTACGGTTGGACATCTGCTGTTTCACGTCTCACTTCATTCCGAGTTTTTAAAACTTGTGGCATGACTCCTGGACTCTAGAACTGAGAATCGTTGAGGTTAATGCTTCACGCAATGGAGAATGGGGACAGTAGTGTTGCTGGCTAGTGATGTACGGTTGGACATCTGCTGTTTCACGTCTCACTTCATTCCGAGTTTTTAAAACTTGTGGCATGACTCCTGGACTCTAGAACTGAGAATCGTTGAGGTTAATGCTTCACGCAATGGAGAATGGGGGCGGTAGTGTTGCTGGCTGGTAATGTACGGTTGGACAATCGATCTGTTGATGATGAGGAGCAAGACTTGGTACTAGCGCTAGTCATCAATGAATGATTCACCTGCCGTGCATGGCCCTCGTGTCAACTCACAACCGTCAGCCACCTGGTTTGGGAAAACCCTTACTCCGCACATTCTGCATACCACACTCACTTTACGTCGTCCAAGTAGAAATTAGTGTGTGCATGTAGTATGTACGGTATTGCGTTTAGTTTCAATGTAACACTCACTCACCACTGTCCGCGGCATTGTGGACGGACGCGTCAGTCTCCAGTCTCAGCCTGGATTTGACAGGATGTGTCACTTGACATCCGGGTCGGAGTGAGACGTGCGCTAAGTTACGTTATGTTACGTTAGGTTATGTTATGTTGAATACAGCGGCACACAACTACTCCTGAAGTAGACATGCATGCTATTGCGCATCATCTGACAGTCAGTGTTGTAGGGCTGAGACGCAAATCACCTGCAACACTGAGAGGTGCATACGGATGACCATGAAACTAGTTTGTCACTGAGGGACGGTGTGGTGCGTTCAGTAACACCTTCTGGTTTGGCCTTCCTGGTCTCACGCGTCACTTGTTTTCAATGGGCTGAAACAGCTGACGGAAATAGTATTACAGCAAAATACAACTGAGTGTTTGAGATGATCCCTTACACGTCCACAGTGGCGGTGTTGGTCCGCACTATGACCGACTTACCCCGCGCGCTCGGTCGGCAGCGAGCGAACGGATTCCAACATACTTCAGTATTGAAGAGCATTCAGTATGACATGACCAAGATCTACGTCTACATACCGTCTGTAGTATAAGACACACACAGACACACAATGTTCAGTGGCCCAAGTGGAGCTGGCCTGTGTTTCCTGTGACAGTTTGCGGATGTCGCCTTCATTCAGTGACAGTGAAAGCAACAGACACCACGCGCACTTCACTTACAGTCAGTGATGACCGAGTCGCCATCCACCGGCACAATTTGAACCTTCTGGGTTAGTTTGACATTTGGGAGTCACTCGTCAGTCTGTCAGAGAAGCCAGTGGTGATTCGAACAGTGATTTCGTCAGTTTGAAGGCCACGGTGTTAGTGTTGTGCATTCTTTCAGTATTGGTATTGTGCGCTGACTTGAGCAGACGTCAAAACATCGTCTTTGTGATACTTGCACTACTAAGTGACGCGGCCGGCAAGGGAAGAAGGCTTGTTTGCTGGTAAGTTCTGCTGACAGTGTCACCCGATTTACACGACTGTCAATAAAGTAAACAGGGTGTGCAGCGCCAAGTAATTCCTGTCACACAAGTATGACTGTTGTACAAGAAGGGGGGGGGGGGGGGGGGGGAACATCGTCAGTTCCCGGAAAGTGTACCGCGAGAACAACTGACTGAAAACTCGCCATATTATGATGATACCGTCGTGTACCCATTCAAAACGAGTATGATTTTCCTTGACCTTGTGTCAGTTTGATTGGAGGGTGGGGCGGGGGGGGGGGGAGCAGCACGTCAGTGAAGCCGAAGCTTTGTCTAATTAGGCTGCGTGCATAATCAGCCTCAGTTCTACTGTACTGAATGAGTTTCTGTGTCTAAACTACATCTACACGCTTGGAAGTTGTGCGATGATTAAGTGTTAGCCAGATTGTCGAAATTTGAATGGGGCGGCACACGACAGTACAGTGACCATATGACCAGTTACTGCTGCAGTGTCAGCATGAGACTTCAGAGAGAGACATTTACTCAGTCTCTCAGTCTCTCTCTCTCTCTCTCTCTCCCCCGCACACACACTGTGAAGACACTGCACAAAGTACAAAGTGCAAAGCTTTTTATGGAGTTGATGGTTTTCGTCGTATCATAGCGCGTACTCAAGCCGTTACTATTAAGCCAGGTTAGGACAAAGCCCAGTCACGTGCAACCTGGGGTTAGATTGGGGTTAGGTTGAGGTTAGGTTGGAGTTAGGTTGGGGTTAGGTTGGGGGTTAGGTTGGGGTTAGGTTGGGAGTTAGGTTGGGGTTAGGTTGGAGTTAGGTTGGGGTTAGGCTGGCGTAAACTCAGGACCAAACATTCAGTATTCGCCCAGGAAATCGATGCGGTGGGCATTTTTGAGGAAAAGTATTTCATGTGTTGTTTCTCTTACTCAGGGGCACACGTGTGGAATACTCTTCCAAAAGGCATCACGTCAGCACACTCGGTTGAGTCTCCAAACATGCTATACGACGTTTCCTTGAAAATGCCTACAAGGTTACGGGATTTTCCATTTTTGTGAAGTAGTAGACTGTGGCCGTGACTGCATGTGGACACTATGATATTCAGTGACGGCTGTCGGTGGACTGATATCGAAACATGTAATGATGTATACTGTTCGTGATTTGCTAGTGATGACTGATTTCTCCCGGCGTACCGCTGTCCGCCACACGCTACTCGTAAACTATGATTCGACAACCGTTACTGGCAGAACTGAGAGAACTGATTAAACGAATTGCCACTGATGTAAGCTGTGTTTTTTAGGAAGGACGAGGAAGGAATGCTGTGGTGTTTTGTGAAAGATGTAATTGCACTTTCAGTTTCCTGTGTCTGTTTCAATTTCAGTACTGACAGGCAGTGGTCAGATGCACTCTGTTTCAATTCTCTTCCCATCTTCAAACTCCACCCAGCGTGTTTCTGGTCTGTTTTACCGGTATTCAGGTCAGTGAATCTGCCCACAAGTAAACCTGTACAGGCCAGTAAAGCTGCCCACATTCAGTCAGCCGTGCGCGTGTGTTTGCAACCGGCCGCAATACTGAAACTGAACGCAGTGACGTTTGCGGCTCCTACCCACTACAAATCGCCCCGGATTCCCTATACAGATCCCCAATACAAAATTCCTTAAACACTACAAATCGCCAGTACAGATTCCCTAAATACTACAAATCGCCAAACTACACTTGAAATCGCCAATACAGATTCCCGACCCAATGACCACAAATCGCCACGGATTCCCTACCCATTGACAACAAATCGTCGCAGATCCACGACCCACTACAAATCGGCAATACAGATTCCCTATCCACTGACTACAAATCGCCGTGAATTCCCTACCCATTGGCTACAAATCGCGGCTCCAAATTCACAACCCACTACAAATTGCCAATACAGATTCCCTATCCACTAACTACAAATCGTCACGGATTCCATATCCATCGACTGCCAAATGCCCCATATCCGCAACCCACTATAAATAGCCAATTCAGATTCCCTACCCACTACAAATCGCCATGAGTTCCCTACCCACTGACTACAAATCGCCATGAGTTCCCTACCCACTGACTACAAATCGCTCCAGATTCACAACCCATTACAAATCGCCACGTTTATTAGTTCGTAACAACGCATGTTTAGAGATTGTAACTGAGGACCTGTTAATCCTCCAACGCTACAAAAAGTTCCTAAAATTCGCATCACGTGCAATATTGGCGATTTGAGTGGGTAGGGAATCCGTGGCGATTTGTAGTGGGTATGGAAAATGTTTCGGCGATTTGAGTGGGTATGGAATCTGTAGTGGTGATTTGTAGTGGGCAGGGAGTCTGGGGCGATTTGTAGTCAGTGGGTAGGGAATCTGTTTTGGCGATTTGCAGTGGGTAGGGAATCTGTATTGGCGATTTTCAGTGGGTAGGGAATCTGTATTGGCGGTGTGCAGTGGGCAGGGAATTTGTGTTGGCGATTTGTCATGGGCAGGGAGTCTGTGTTGGCGATTTGTCATGGGCAGAGAGTCTGTTTTGGCGATCTGTAGTGTTTATGGAATCTGGGACTGTGTGTAGTCAGTGGGTAGGGAATCTGTATTGGCGATGTGCTGTGGGTAGGGAATCAGTATTAGCGATTTGTCATGGTAGGGAATCTTCATTGGCGATTTGTAGTGGGTAGGGAGTCTGTATTGGCGATGTGCTGTGGGTAGGGAATCTGTATTACCGATTTGTCATGGTAGGGAATCTGCATTGGCGATTTGTAGTGGGTAGGGAGTCTGTATTGGCAATGTGCTGTGGGTAGGGAATCTGCATTGGGGATTTGTAGTGGGTTCGGAATCTGTACTGGCGATTTGTAGTGGGTAAGGAATCTCAGGCGATTTGTAGTCAGTGGGAAGGGAATCCGCGGCGATTTGTAGTGGGTAGTGACTCAGTATTGGTGATATTAAGATAGGGAGTCCATGGTGATTTCCAGTGGGTATGAAATCATTGGCGATTTGTAGTCGCTGGGTAGGGAATTTGTATTGGCGATTTGTAGTGGGTACGGGATCTGTACTGGCGAATCCGTGGCGATTTGTAGCGGGTAGGGAATTCTTAGCGATTTGTAGTGGGTACGGGACCCAGGGCGATAATTATGTACTGGGTAGGGAATCTGAGACGATTTGTAGTCAGTGGGTAGTTCCGACGACCGGCGCGAATAAATGTTACTGTGAGATGCAGTGTTGTGTTTTTACAGATGAGTTTTGAATTTAAATTTTAACTTGAGCCGTTGAGCGATCCGGCGGGAAGTGAGTGGGCGTGTCAAGTTGTTGCACTGTAACGCCGTCCGTGGACAGAGTAAAGTTACTTTATTCTCCTCTTGCTCGCTGTGACACCTTATCAGCGCGAGTTGCACGTCAGTTTACTGGTCATGCACTGGCGCTGTAACGACACATTCCTATTTCGCAATCACAATGCTTACCGTGAGAGCCGCCGGCGCGCACACGCTTCAAACACCCCCCCCCCCCCCACACACACACACACACGTCGTGGCACACACGCGCGCGCGCGCGCGCGCGCGCACACACACACACACACACACACTGGCACACGTCGTGGCACAGACACAGACACACACACACACACACACACACACACTGGCACACGTCGTGGCACAGACACACACACACACACACACACACACACACACACACACACACACACACACACACACACACACACAGAGTGTAGTGTGAATGGCCGGTGGGACTGGCGGGAAAACCCATGACTGAGTGCAAGCATTACGTATACGTTAGTATCGATCTTTGTTGTACAGACTGACTTGAGTAGAGACCGGCAGGCATAGCGCCAGCTCAGTAGTTCAGTCCGGCGGTTGTCATTCACAAGGCTCAAAAGGCAATCAGCACCTCGCTTGATTCACGGGCAACTGAAGGAAAATGTGCAGGGGTTTGCTGAAACACACACACACACACACACACACACACACATGCACGCACGCACGCACGCACGCTCACATACACACACACACACACAGAGTCGGAGAGAGAGAGAGTTCCGGGAACACGCCCCTCCCCAAACCGAAGGCCACACACCCGAGCCTAAAACGTGTACAGTTTTGGAGGTGTTCAGTTTGCCGGGTGGGTGGTTGCGGGCCGGGAGTTCGTAGCGGAATAAGGACAATCAGTGAGTCCGCGTCAGTTTCGTCGTCTGCCGCTAGCACTGCCTGTGAATGTAGGTCATGATTCTCCCTCAACGTTACAACGTTACATGCCATGACGCCGGCTGTGTCACGCCCGGACACCCACTACTGCAGTTTGAAATTCTGGTACTGTAATATATATGTGTGTGTGTGTGTGTGTGTGTGTGTGTGTGTGTGTGCAGTCAACCGGCTGTGGAAAAACAAGCCCCCCCCCCAAAAAAAAATATAAAAAATAAATAAAATAAATAAAATATAAAGGGTGGTGGGGTGGTGATGGAAAAAAGCAGAAATGAAAAAAGAAAAGAAGAAAAAAGAAAAAAGAAAAAAAAAAAAAGGAGTAACCGGACATTGATGCACTTACCAACAACATTCACCGCGTTTGAGCAATGGCCGCCAGTGACTAACAGCCCTCACCAAGGCCTAATCAGTGTGTGTAAACCATAAATCTTTAGCGGTTCACTTCAAACTGTTTGTTTGCATGGACGTGCGCTTTAGGCGTGCACTGTGGAGGTGCGCTATGGGCGTGCCTAAGACAACATGTGGGCTGAATGCGAGTTTTTTACAGTGACACCACTTGACCCGCGACTGAACTGAGTGCATCTGTAATGTGGCCTTTACAGTAACGTTACAGCTGTATTGTGGCCGTTACAGTAACGTTACAGCTGTATTGTGACTGTTACAGTGGCGTTGCAACTGCTTTGTGACCTTTACAGAAAGTTACAGCTGTATTGTGGCCGTTACAGTGCCGTTACAGCTGTATTGTGACCTTAACAGAAAATTACAGCTGTATTGTGGCCGTTACAGTACCGTTACAGCTGTATTGTGACCTTAACAGAAAATTACAGCTGTATTGTGGCCGTTACAGTACCGTTACAGCTGTATTGTGACCTTATCAGAAAATTACAGCTGTATTGTGGCCGTCACAGTAACGGCGTTACAGTACTGTTACAGCTGTATTGTGACTTTCACAGTACAGTTACAACTGTATTGTGGGCGTTACCGTTATAGCTGTATTGTGGCCTTTACAGTAAAGTTACAACTGTATTGTGGGCATTACCGTTACAGTTGTATTGTGGCTGTTAGAGTACCGTTACAACTGTATTGTGACCGTTACTGTAACGTTACACTTGTATTGTGATCTTTCCAGTAAAGTTACAGCTACATTGTGGCCGTTACAGTACCGTTAATGACAGTAGTGTTCGTGAATGACATGCAGAACTTTCCGTTTTGTGAAATCGACCCTTTGCACACCCATCGAAACTTGAAAAGTGAAGTAACATAGAGGTATTCATTCTGTTATTGTTGTCATTTGCGTTCCTGTCCTGCCGTAGGACACCGCTCGTGTTTAACCTGACGTATTTCCCTTGCCGTCCATAACATGACATATCTCCCTGGCCATCCGTAACGTGACATATTTCTCTGAACGCCCGCTTATGTATTTCCCTGGCCGTCCAGAACATGACGTGTTTCCCTGGCCGTCCAGAACGTGGCGTGTTTCCCTGGTCGTCCAGACCAAGACGTGTTTCCCTGGCCGTCCAGACCATGAATTAATTCCCCGGCCGTCCCTTACATGACGTTTCTTTGGTTGTCCAGAACATGAAGTGATTCCCTGTCTGCTCAGAAGATGACGTGTTTCCCTGGCCGTCCCTCACATGACGTTTCTTTGGTCGTCCAGAACATGAAGTGATTCCCTGTCTGCTCAGAAGATGACGTGTTTCCCTGGTCGTCCAGAAGATGGCGTGTTTCCCTGGTCGTCCAGAAGATGGCGTGTTTCCCTGGTCGTCCAGAACATGACGTGTTTCCATGTCTGCCCAGAAGATGACGTGTTTCCCTGGTCGTCGAAAAGATGACGTGTCTCCTTGGCCGTCCAGAAGATGACGTGTTTCCCTGCTCGCCCAGAAGATGACGTGTTTCCCTGGTCGTCCAGAAGATGGCGTGTTTCCCTGGTCGTCCAGAACATGACGTGTTTCCCTGGTCGTCCATAAGATGGCGTGTTTCCCTGGTCGTCCAGAAGATGACGTGTTTCCCTGGTCGTCCAGAAGATGACGTGTTTCCCTGGTCGTCCAGAACATGACGTGTTTCCCTGCTCGTCCAGAACCTGACGTGTTTCCCTTTGTTTTTGCAGAGCATGGTGGACGTGCAGCTGAGTCCCAGCTTGATGTCGGGGCCGGGGGGAAGGGGAGACATGTCGGCGCTGTGGGGTGACGGAGACAGCAGACTGCGCAGCGAGTGTGACCCTTTCTTGCCGCAGACTTGTGACACACACACCTTTGCTCCCGTGGTACGTCTCTCTCTCTCTCTCTCTCTCTCGCTCTCCCTGTCTGTCTGTCTGTCTGTTTGAGCGCACGTGTGCTTTGACCCTAGGATCATTTCGCAAATGTTGGTGTTTGTTTGTTTGTTTGGTTAGATGGTTGTTAGATGGTTGGTTGGTATATAGTCATGTCCATTATTATCACGTCTTATGTTAGTTATACATCGTGAAGCTGCCTTTAAATATTAACCCTTTATTTTATTTATTCATGCCTCTGAACAACTGAAAAACAGATTTGCTCTTGATGGACACAATAGAGTCGTTTGAATCTTGAATCTTGAATTAACATTGTTACCGTTTTACGTGGATGGGAGGTAGTTTTATACACAGCAACCACTGAGTCTGTCTATAGTGGTCTCTCTACTGTACAACAGTCTCTCTAGCGATTAGCGCAATATCAGTGGAGGCAAATAACCCGGCGATGTTGAGAAGAGGTAGGATAAACAAATTGGTTAGGATCTGTTATCATAGTGAGCGTTATGTTGTGTTTTATGATTCTCTATTGGTTAGGATCTATCATGAGCGGGAAAAAAAAACCCAGTTGGTTAGGATCTATTATGGAGCGTTATGTTGTGTTTTATGATGAGCGGTTTTTTTTTTTCAACCATTCCCTATTGGTTAGGATCTATTCATGCAGCTTATCGGCCGTGAATATTTTCAGTACTGGCACACGGCACACGTAGCTTCAGTCTCAGTGTTGGTTTGGGACACTGAAGTAATGATATGAGATGGGGGGGGGGGGGAGTGAAGCACAAACAGCAGGTGATAAATGCTGTTCTTTCCCAAGCTAAACGTTCAAAACGTTACGAGATAAACTTTGGAAGCACTTAGTGGACACAGTGACTGCCGGGTGTTTCATCCGTCGTCACTCGACTCGTACCTGACTCAGTTCAAGTTACAAGTGTATAAAGCAGGTTTATTGCGAGCAGCGGATGTAGTTGTGTTCATGTGACTGCTGTAATAAACGTGCGATAACAGACAGCTGGCGATCATCCTACTTTACGTCACTGTGGCTCGACTGGTCATTGTCGTAGCACTATGTCTGCAGTGTGCTGGCCCCACACTGACTGACACACTGTGTCAGTTTCACGGACATATTATTGTCAGTCTCCGGCAGCAGCCCGCATCCAAGGTTACGAAACACACCAGCTCTATAATGAATGTCTAAGAGAGAGATTTTGAGGCGGGTGAAGCAGGAGAAAGTGAAGGCGGAGTGGGGTTTAGGTTGACGGGACGGTAGGCCGGGCTGAACTTGAATAAAGACAAGGGGCTCAATGATAGAGCTTGATCGGTCAAAACCGTGTGTAGGCAGCTTGTGAGCAATATTTAAAGTGTTCTCCTCTTCCCTACATGATTTTTGCTCATTTTGCACATTTAGGAACTGTGCAGTTTAAATCCTCAAGAACTGGGGGCGTCTTGGACGGTCTAAGGGAGGCAATCATATTGGCGCATTGGATTGCTCATGTTCAGGGGAAAGAACCCCACTAAACCCCCCAAGGAAGTCGGAAACCGGGGTTGTTTCCCCTGTATTGGCACGTCGGGTTTCGCGTGCGTTGTACATAACTGCATTTTCTCGGCCGGTGTCAGTTTGTGCGTGCGTGTGTGCGCGCGCGCGTCTGTGTGTGCGTGTGTCTGTGTGCGCGCACCTACAGAGTACATTGATGTTGACCGTGTGTGTGTGTGTGTGTGTGTGTGTGTGTGTGTGTGTGTGTGTACAGGACTGTTCACCATCCGTGATCGTGCTGCCGCAGCCCCGTGATTTTGTGGAGCTGCTCAGTGAGCGCCTTCACGCACTGGACGCTGACGGACTGGCTGATGGAGTGGGGGAGGAGGGGGAACGTTATCAGTGCTTTAAGTTCGACGAGGAGCTGGCCTGCGAAGTGAACGAGAAGATCTTGTCTGACTCTGATACAGACAGTGACGACTCGGGCGTCAACAGCTTCGTGGTTCGCTGTCGTCGTCATTCTGTCAGATGGAGGCTGGAGGATTCAGACCGTGAGTGTGCACACACGCACACGCACGCACACACACACACACACACACACACACACACACACACACACACACACACACACACACACACACACACAGACACACACACACACACACACACACACCGCCGGCACACACACACACACACACACACACTGACACCAGACACACACACACACACACACACACACACACACACACACACACACACACGCACACACACGCACACACACACACACACACACACACACTGACACCACACACACACACACACACACACACACACACACACACACACACACACACACACACACACTGTCCAAACAGATGGAAGGGGCACTGATTAGACCGTCATACCTGACATTATAGTGACAAATTGCTTTAAGAAAAGACTGCGAATAAAACACGCTACACACTGACTCATCAAACAAACATTACAAAAATACATTACAAGCATTTTACAACACGTCACATCACAGTTTGTTGTTTAGCAGCAAGCCGCAAAATCTGTAGACTAGACTCTGTTGCTGAAACTGTGATTTAAAAAAAAAACAAACTAAATACCTTTTGTCAGGATATTTTGAATTTTGCAGATTTGTTAAATCCAGTTTTACAAAGTGTGGCACATTGTCAGTGGGTGGTACAGCGTTGAGTTGTGTTGAGTTACTGTCAAGTTACATGTATTGCCACCATCTTTACATCGCCCCGTATCATTACGTAGAGCGTTGTTTGTGGCGTAATTGTTGTTGATGTCTTGTGATGTTAAATGTTGATGTTCCGGCTCATCAGCTGACGCCGAATCGTGGCCAACCTGATATTTTCTTTGTTTTGCCTCATAGTTTTGTGATTCAGGAATGTTGTTTGTCAAGCTTGTTGTTTCAGCAAGGGCGGCCACACCCTGTCACCTTTTGTATCTTTGTTTGTTTATTTATTTATTCCACTTTAATTCAGAGAATGTGTTTCTACTGTTCCCGCGTAAAATGTGTTTGGACCACACCCTCCTCGTTTGTCATGTTCTTGAAACAAGGCATGTAGACTGTCATCTTAATTATGATGGGCCGTGCCCATGAAAAACGAAATCATCGTAAACATTTTCTACGGGAGAGCTGTCTGTCCGATTTGATGAATGATGTTTTTGTTTGCTTACCCTGAACGTAGGTAGAAGCGTGAGAAACATGTACTGAGCTTGTGTTTTTTTTAGTCGCAAGGTCGAGACCGCTAGGTCAGCCACCCTTACCGCTAGACAAGTATACACTGTACGTTACGTTACATACACTGATGTACGGGCAAACGCTGAAAGGCCTACTGTACACTGTGTGTTCATGTTCCGTCTAGATCTAATTCTGTTTTCCAGGGAAGTCACGACTGTCACTCCGTGCTAATGACCTTTGCTGAAATTATTAGATTAGCATAATATTATGTGTACGTAGCGTGGCATTACACAGCGGCCGGGTGACGTCAAAGACCGTAGATAATATCTACGGTCTTTGGTGACGTATTGCTGGATGTCAGTTTCGGGACATAAAGGTCAGACTCGGTAGGGAGTTGTGTTTCTGTCTTCATGCTGCTCAGTGATGCCGTGCCAGTTTTACAAAGGCTGTAAACGCACAGGCACTTGTAGACTGTCAACATAAACTCGTATTTTCGTATGCCGCCATTCTGGTACAGCGTTGCACTCCCAATGCTCGGGACGTGAGTTCGAATCCCGGCTAGGGCCAAATAATTGTGCTGGCCTTTTTCTCGTTGCCCCGTCTTTGATATCACCCACACTCAGGCTGACGGCCGTGGTGGAAAAGGACGTTAAACTCCAAAACAACCCAACCCAACCCATTTGCCGCCATTCCGACACTGTGACAAATCCCGCAAATGCGAATTCGACTGACATAGTTGTTTTGAGCTCAGCTGTTTGACCCAGGCTTTTTGGATCCACATTTATAAGGACGCGGTATATGTGACTGGGATAAACTCAACAATTTGACCCCCGTGCGTGTCCTGAACTTAGCCACCTGCATCTTGACTAAACTGTTGCGTATAAGAGCGTACAGAATTACTTCGCACTTCACAGCTCATATTCACACCTTTTTCACGTTCAGTCTTTCTCGGCTAAGCCATCAGTATTTTTCAGTCTTTATTCACAGCATCAGTTTTGCATGGAAACCGGCTATTTTGTGTGCAGTAAAGCGTTGGACAACTGACGCACACACAAGTCAGTCGGCACGCGCCGTATGATTTGACAAACATAATTATTCAGCACGGACAGCGTTGATCAGTGTAGTAGTGCTGTTTCCGTCCTCACTGCTTTGTGCTGCTGGTGGTGAGTCGATATATATAGTTTAACCTGCAACCTGCGGTGGGAAGACCAGCAGCTGTCACTCCGTAGGTGGGGAGTCCTTCAGTCACGTACGTGACTCAGTGACAGGCCGGCATGTCCGCTGTTCTGTAGTCACTACTAAATGTCCCGATGTGATCCACCAAGCTGCCACACTGATTTTGTCAATGTTTTCAACGCCACAGTTCAGTCTAGTGCCGCATCGGGCACAGACTCGGACACTGATCCCCCCTTCCCCCCCCCCCCCCCCCCCGGGGGAGCCGGGGTGGCCGAATGGTAGAGCGTTGGACTTTCAATGCTCGGGTCAGTCGTGAGTTCGAATCCCGGCTGGGGCCACATATTTGTGCTGGCCTTTTCTCGTTGCCCCGTCTTTGATATCACCCATACGTGGTGGAAAATGACGTTAAACTCCCGAACACCCCCCCCCCCCCTTACACGCACGCTGGCACTGTGACTAACGTGACCGAAGACTGTGGTACTTTCAGGGTAGCTGAGATCATGGCGGTGTGGAACCGCTGAAACAAACCAGCTAACGTCAGGCGGTATTGTGGTGGCAGCATATACAGAAACACGACACAATCGATTGCAGGTGTTGCCGGGCAAACTGAACCGCATGCATCTCACCAGACGAAACATGTGCGTGTTCTGAACCACAGGCAGAACCGAGTTGTCGTTTCTTCACATAGGAGAAGGCTGGAGACGCCAAGAGTAGACAACCGCGGACCCACTCCTGGTCAGTCGGAAAAATATTCATTAATAATCAAGGTCACTAGTAAACCGGTCAGTGGTGATGCCACTGAACGTGGAAATGAACGCTCTACATCATCCTCTGAGATCCTACAAGTCGACTTATCCGCATCTGACGTTTTGTCTTGTGTCTTTGACGTTGTGTCACAGTGTCATTATCAACCCTCCTCAATATGCCCTAATGAAGTACAGTGTCATTATCATCCCTCCTCAGTATGTCCTAATGAAGTACAGTGTCATTATCATCCCTCCTCAGTATGTCCTAATGAAGTACAGTGCCATTATCATCCCTCCTCAGTATGTCCTAATGAAATACAGTGTCATTATGAATATCATCCATCCTTAGTATGTCGTAATGAAGTACCAGTGTCATTATCATCCCTGCTCAATATGTCCTAATGAAGTACAGTGTCATTATCATCCCTCCTCAATGTCCTAATGAAGTACAGTGTCATCATCCCTCCTCAGTATGTCCGCATGAACTAGTGTCACCATCACCCATCCTCAGTATGTCTGCATGAAGTACAGTGTTGTCATCATCCCTCCTCAGTATGTCCGCATGGAGTACAGTGTCGCCATCGTCCCTCCTCAGTATGTCCTCAAGAAGGACAGTGTCGCCATCATCCCTCCTCAGTATGTCCTCATGGAGCACATTGTCGCCATTGTCCCTCCTCAATATGTCAGCATGAAGTACAGTGTGACCATCATCCCTCCTCATAGAATAGCCCAGGCTCTTCTTGAAATGCTACATGTGTAATGAGCAGCTTTTTTTTTTTTTTTTTTTAAGTAGGGTTACCACCTTCTCAGCTGACATCAATGTGAAGCGCTCAAAGCACTTGGATTACTTAAAGAAAAACTCACTTCAGTGAAATTTTCACCGATTTGGCACAAACATGCTTTAAAGAAAACCTTTGACTTTTAGTGTGGAACATAATGGGCAAAAAAAATTGATGAAAAAATATAAACGCTCTTGACAACTGAAAAATGTTGTGAAAGCCCTACCCACCCATCCCCCCTCTCCCCCAAAAAAGGGAAAACTATAGACACGCTGAAAATTTTCATCTCATCCAGTAGAGCTGTTGTTTGTCAATGTGACCCTTGAATTAGTATGAGCAGTAAAGCATAGACACCCTGCAGCCTGAAATGCCAAGATGATTCGAGAAGGGGTGCCGGGGGGGGGGGGGGAGGAGGACTGAAGGGAGTTGTACACACCATATACTTTTTCAGTCAGTTAGGGAGGCTGTTTTGACAGTTCAAATAATGACTGCTGTTCCCAGCTTTTTCTCAGTAGTGTTGTGGCAGATTTGCTCTGGGTGGTATTTTGCTAGGGATCTTTGCAGGCCATTTTTCACTTCAGTCTCAAATTTAGTCTGCCCTACCCACCGGGTGCAAAGTCTGAAGCAGAGTTTTTATGACCCAGCCGGGCCGCCATGCCGGTGGTGCTCCCAGCGACAACACCCAAAGTAGCATTCAAGTTTTTCATTTATTTACACTGATTTGCAGCCAGAAACATAAAACAGAATCTCTGTTGCAGCGTTTCCATTCGCGTAGGCGAAAATTACTGAACTTGTTATTCTCAAGGGGATGTTCATTTCTGTTGTCAAGAACATTATAAAATATAATATGATCACCTCTAGTATGTCACGTTGACGTACACTCAAACACAGATGAGAATCGGTCATGCAGTACTGGTATTTTGGAAAGATTTTGTGTTAGTAAGAAAACAAGTAAATCATTGTAATGTTGACAACGCGGACTTCGATAAGCGCTTTGTCGGTCGCTGTGGAAACGGTCAGCTGTGCGGGACAGGTGGCTGTGTGTACGCGCCCTTAGGCACAAAGAGAGCCACGTGTTCGGGACTTGTACTCCACGCGACCAAACTTGTGTGTGCCTCGCTACAGCCAGCCAACCTTCGGCCTCCGCTGTTTTGATCTCAAACTAGAGTAGCTGATTAAATCTTATAACCCCAGGTGTATTTTAACGAGGACGTTTTCGTTTACGGCTTTTGTGTAAGCAGTATATTCTGCTCCTGTCATTCAAAACAGCAGCTTGAATACGGGACTACGTTATACGTTTGTAACTTTCATTTCCGGTTTCATCACGGCTGGCACGGCGGACGGATCTGTTTACAAAGGTGGCAAAATGGCTGCGAAGAGTCTGACCTCGAGAAAACAGAACAACCTCGATCTCCTTCTCAAAGCAGGTAAACGTTTGACAACATCAATCGCAAGTTGTGTAGAATGTTGAGAACACTCACGAGAAGAGTGGATTCAGTGTCTTCTCAGCTTTGGTTGTCGGTTAAGAGTTAGGGAACTTGCTCGAAGTGTCCCGTTAGAAAACCAGGAAGTGGCGATTGGTTTACTCGCTTCCTGATTCTCAGTGTGTTGCGACCGTTTCTCTCAGGATGCTAGCAAGGTTATTATGCACTGGAAATGCCAAGAGTGGATGTTTCCGTTATTGGACTGGCTAAATGTCCCTTCTAGCTCGCCGTGGTAGATATTTACACGAGAAGATAGACTCCTCCTTGGTTCTGATCAGTCGTAGATCAGTCTGACGCGTGTGTGCCAGTACCATTACTCTCAAGACAGTCGGTAGTTCCCCCCCTCACCTGTACCTGTACAAACGGTTTTTGTCACATAGTTGTAGAAGACAGGGCAGAGTGGTGGGGGGAGGGGGGAGGGTCGTCGATTCGGCTTTGAGTTTGATCTCAGCAGTTTCTTTGTTTTTGTTTGTAACGGAGACGTTGCTGAGTGTTGGTGTGATGAAGACTTCCACTAGCCCCAGTCCTGGAAGTGAATAATACAGGTCCTGAAATACTGTATGTTCATAACATTTGAGAGTAATTGTTACTTAAATCAGCAGTATGCAAGGCACTAGGTCTGAAAGTAACTAATGTTACTTTAAAAAAGTGTTTGTTGGTTTTAAAATAGTTTGAACTCTCCTCACATCCAGTTCCTGGCGTTGGATGGCTTATTCTGTCGCAGGAGTACACTACAGTGTTACTGTTTTGGATTCCTTACCCTGTCATATAAAAGAGGATTGCAACGACCACCAGAAGAAATTGAAATATAAATTTATGAATGACTACTTTCTGAATTACAAGGTCTTTTGTGAAATTTTTTTTTTCTCCTTTCTCTGAACAATGAACTAACATTACGAAGGAGGCTGTTTCCTTGTTGCATGCATACACACCTGCATGTAATAAAATGATGCACTTTAATTATCTTCTTGCATATCTTGAACATTTTTTACTTGGTCCACAAAGCTGCTCAAAACTATTGTTTTGATGGACTTTCCACAATGGTGCGAAAATTTATTGTTTCAAGTTGCTCCATACTGATAGTGATATAAAATCCGAGCATGTGCCTCTTGAACCCTGTTACTTTTATGTCATTTGTGGCTATGGAATATGTGGCTATTTTGTCTGTTTTGTTGTTATTGTTGCCGGTGTGTGTGAGTTGGGATGATGAGTAATTTGAAGGAGTTGTTTCATAGTCATGCTCATAGATATTTGGCCTTATGTGCAGAGCACCCCTACCTCAGAGTCAGATATATACACAGAATCTGTCAGACTTACAGAGCTGTGCTATAAACCCATTCAGTACAATTGAATGAACTTGCAAAATCTAGAAAATGAAGGCATTTAAACAACCTCTTCATCTGAAAAAGTAGCATGACTGATTTCTTTAAATGGGCGATAACTCTTCTAAAAATGCGGCAAGAGATAAATCGTGAAAGGTACCTCAGGAGAATATTACTGCCCATTTTATCTCAAAGTAAAAAGCCCTTCAACGAGGTGATTTAGGCAGAGAGATACATATTAATGTATGTTATGTATCATTGTATGTCTCTAGTTTAGGAGATAGCCGTGATTACATCTGTCCACACACACACACACATGTATACACACATACGTTGCATAACTCCCGCCAAAAAGAATGCAGCAGCATTTTCTATGACACATATTTCTTTACGTCACTGTGTGCATGAAAGTATTGTCTTGAGAACATCACAGTATTGTTTTGTATCACTGAACGTGAAACTCGCTGCCCCATCCCATAAATTGTTTCTCTGTAGAGAAACAACTTTAAAATACAGTTACTGGGAAAATGCTCACCAAAACTTGTGTGATTTCAGCGGTAAACTTGAAAGTAAATACACAGCAAAAACGTTGTATGTGTATAACCCTCCCCGTACATCGTGGGTGCAAATATACCCATGCTTCTATAGAAGAAAACAGTTGCATGCCTGACCTCATGGATGGAACCTCACCTAGACTTATAAAGAAGGAAAAACATGTTGGTAACCCTCACCATACATTGTGGGTGCAAACTCACCCATACATTTTAAGAAGGATTCTGGTACAGATTCAGATACTTTTATCACCATTTGACATAATTATGCACATGTATAACAACATATACGCCATAGGAATGTGTCTTTATGTTGTTCATTCATTCATCACACTCACACTCTGTACACATTATACATAAAATAATACCTTGCATTAAAAAAAAAAATGACATACATGTAATATGTTTTAAAATGAAAATACATGGCAGCTTAAGATACATAACTGATAAGATACTGGTGTGGAAGCACTCCAGTTTAACTCTTTACTTACCGGGTAATAGTATCAATGACTGAGTGTGTGAATGTGTATATGTATTTATATGGTATGTTTGTGTATATCAATTGTGTTTTATTATCAAGAGGAGCAAAGCAAATTCTTCTTAATTGTAACTAAGAAGCAATAAATCTATCTTATCTTATCTTAACACACCAGCCACCTGCATACATGCACACTCCCAGACTTAAGTTAAACATTGATTACAAAACTACAATTGTGTACATATACACACACAGTTTCTCATTCATGCCGCCCCCTTCCCCACATACACACAGACATATCTGCTATGATTTAAGTACAAAAGTAAATGTGAAACAGCACACGTCAAATGGCAAAAAGGATTATCCGATATATTTGGTTTCTGCAATGTGTGTAGAAGAAATTTAAGATACTAGTGAAATCGTAAGCCAGTGGGTCGTTACAGTTGAATGATTAGTGCACTCATACTCAGTCCTGGTCTGTCCACCCTGGGAGTGTGTGTGTGAGAGAGAACTGGCCCATGGATCACTGGATGCCAGTGTATACTACTGCTTAGTACAGTATAGCCTGGGGTGACCGGTATTCTCCTGCTGCACATTCTGCTCTCTTCATTTGCTGTCTAATACGTGCACAGCTTCATATGGGTGGGAACTAATTGTCCTGACTAACTGTACACGTACATGAATAAGACATTTGTCCTGAATATTGTCAACTGCGGTACAGAAATGATGGGACATGTGTGATTATGTCCGCCTTTGTGAGGAAGCGCTCGTACACTTCGAAAATCAGTTGGTCAGTGTCTGATGTGGCTATATGTTGCGCTTAGTGTGTAATTGTACCACCGAATCAACATCATCAATGCGTGTCAGATCTTTTTTTTCGTGTGTGGAGACCTGATGGCTGTTGGTTCTAATAATACTTTAATGTACCAGTGTACTTAGAAAAAAAAATGGCAGAGCTAAAGTGAATAAAGTTTCAAGCAGCCACAGCAGTACGGTGACAAGTAAGGTTTTCATTAATGTGTTGCATAATTAATTCCCAGCAAGACAGCTGTGCGGGTGTGGAAATTAAGTAACTGCCAGATTTCGACAGCAGTGTTGGTGGAAAGGAAAACTTAATCACTTAACACTAAGGCCTCTTCGAAATTCAACTCGTCCATCAACGGTCATGCAAGATGTAAGCGGTAGACAATCTACCTTTGTCTTTCGTAGTATGCTATCAGAGAACTGGAAATTCCAGATGTTCCCGTCTTTGCATAAGGACTGCTGGTGTGGGCAGTTCAGTCTGCTGTGTTTGTGTTCATTGTAGTTTTTACATTCATCCTACTTGCATAGTACATGGAGTACTGTTCCAAGGAGTCTAGACTATTAGTACAAATGTACACTTGGAACACACTCTCTTTACTAACACTAACTCAGTAACTGTGACAGTTTGATTAAAAAGTAGTCCACCACAGTGGTCTTACACAGCTCTTGCACACTATATCATCAAAGTGCACATGCCCCCATGCTACTGCTTTGGTTAGTTTTGTTTGTCAACCATTTGTCGCCAGCCATCCATGGTGACTGTGGTGTTCTGGCCAGCATAAACAAAATGAGCTCTACAGATGGTTTTGGCATGGCGTTTCCTAGTCAAGGGGGAGTAATAAAATAGGAATGATTGATCAGATCTTCTGGTATATATAGTAGAGTTGTTTCCCTGCATCCAGGTGTCACAGTTGCATACAACTCCAGCATCGGGCACACTGCATTAGTCAGTCAGCCTGCTCTTGAAATGGGGGCTGTTGGTGTCACTCAGACAGGCAAATTCGTGTGTGTGTGTGTGTATACACACACACAAACACACACACACACGTATATATACACACGTATATATATATATATATATATACACACACACACACACACGTATATACGGAGACTGGGAGGCTGAAGTTCTGCATGTGTTTTTTGTATGCCAGTGACACATTGAGATACACACCCAGTTTTTGTCAAGATGCTGGGCTTAACAGAAGTGATTCCGATTTTTTTTTGGGTGTGTGTGTGTGTGTAAGAAATTGCTGTTTTTAACAGTGGAGACTCAGTCATTTTTGCAGTCTGCATGAAACCATATTGCATAAATTTGTACTGCAGAATTTGTTGAAAATGACATGCATAGAATTTCATCTTGTTGTGTTTGATACTCTCCCGATAGCCCTAATGTAATGTGCCTAATAGTAAGAGCTTGGGTTTAGCTCACTGCTGTAAGCTGATACATGTAGAATGAAACAAAAATGTTGTCGTCCAAAAACTGGACATGCTAATTGTCAGCACATGCCCTTTGAATGGCTTTGATCACTCTCCACTGGTGGGCACACAGCCCAAAAGCTATGGGAACTGTTTTGGTCAACTTCTACATACATGTATGAGACTGGAGACAGGGCAATGATTAAAAAAGCCAGCACAAATATTTGGCCCCAGCCGGGATAGTGCAGGGACAGACCCACACAGTACACACCTACAGGTAGTGACAGAGGTACATGTACTGAGGTATAGGTAGGGAGGCAATGGTCATGATGTACAGGTAGTGGGGTACAGGTAATGAGGTATAGGTAGCGAGGCACAGGTCATGATGTACATGTACTGAGGTATAGGTAGTGAGGCAATGGTCATGATGTACAGGTACTGACGTATAGGTGAGGTACAGGTCGGGAGGTGTCTTCCCCATGCTCGCCCACTGTTACACAGTTACTTCCTGGTGTCGCCAGGAACCAGAGGAAGTGACAGTAGAGGCAGACACCTCCAGCACAGTCCCACCTGACTTCTACATGTAGCACAACCTTGCTATCAGTATCACAGAACTTGTCACCGCCACGTCTCAATGTCTTTCTGACATTTGTTCTAAAAGGACACGCTGCAAGCCATTCTTTCAACAGTCAGGTTACGCACCATTCTGACTGTCATTAATGACGTACTTCCCGTTATGCCCATGTGCGATTTTAGCAGCAGAAGAGATGTTTACTGAACCGTATTGTGGTGTATAGTTCTGCGTCCCTTCCCTTCAGAAGAAAGAAATTAGGATTTTACATGAGTTAAATCAGTAAGAAGTGTTTTTTCCCCATACTGACTACCGGTACTGCGTCAGTGTAAATAAGAACAGCAGGGTCGTGCGCTATTGGGACTTGAACAAAATCTTATTGTAGATTTGTCGACCACCTATGTAACAGCTTGTTATTGTCAACTGCATGTTCATGTACATGATTGTGGTGTGTGTGTGTGTGTGTGTGGCGACCGTCTCTTGGAGTGACTCAAATCCGTACACAAGCGAGCCTAGTGACAGACGAGAGTCATACTGCTACTGGGCTCCAAGTGATAGGGTTTAGCGGGGGGGGGGGGGGGGGGGGGGGGGGGGGGGGGGGGGGGGGGGGGGGGGTGGCGGGTGGATGACAGGGAAGGAGGGAGGAAGTTTTTGCGATAAGGGATATAGCAAGGTGTAGGGAGTGTATAAGCGGCATGGTATGGGACTGTTTCCCTGCTCCTCGACCTCCCACCCCGCCAGTGATCTACCCAGTCTTACTCCTACATGTACTATTCACTGACCCAGTTCTCCGCCACCGCGCTGCCTGTTGCAAACTGCCACAGAATGACACCATAGAGGACAGTATACCTGTAGTTTGGAGATCCATGGTGTCACATGTACACCACAGTGTGATACGCTTGTCACCATCCACATGCTAACTCCAACACTAGCAGAATGAAATTTATTTTTTTTAAAAGAGGAAAAGCAAATTTCAGTGAAATAAAATGACCAATCAATATACATCTCTGAGTAAAGTGTCCTTTGTCATTGGCTGAATTGTGATGTCACAAATATATATATAATTTATACATGTGCAGTAAGCAAAGGTTTGACTGAAAAGAAAGTGCATTTCAAGAAAATGATAGAGAACAGTTTGAACAATTTCCGTTGTACATCTGCTCACTGGACCTGTTTAGACAAGACAGGAAATCAGCAGTAGACGGTACTGCATAGACTAGAGGAAGGTCACTACTCCTGGCTCCTGAATATGTCTACCCTTGTCGCTGTGTTACACCTTACAGTTAGGTGTTAAACCTCAGCACTTGATATGTCTCCTGTTGTCTCTATGTTACACCTCAGTTACACCTTACAGTTAGGTGTTAAACCTCAGCACTTGATATGTCTCCTGTTGTCTCTATGTTACACCTCAGTTACACCTTACATTTAGGTGTTAAACCTCAGCACTTGGTATGTCCCCTGTTGTCTCTATGTTACACCTCAGTTACACCTTACATTTAGGTGTTAAACCTCAGCACTTGATATGTCCCCTGTTGTCTCTATGTTACACCTCAGTTACACCTTACATTTAGGTGTTAAACCTCAGCACTTGATATGTCTCCTGTTGTCTCTATGTTACACCTCAGTTACACCTTACATTTAGGTGTTAAACCTCAGCACTTGATATGTCTCCTGTTGTCTCTGTTACACCTCACAGTTACACCTTACATTTAGGTGTTAAACCTCAGCACTTGATATGTCTCCTGTTGTCTCTATGTTACACCTCAGTTACACCTTACATTTAGGTGTTAAACCTCAGCACTTGATATGTCCCCTGTTGTCTCTGTGTTACACCTCAGTTACACCTTACATTTAGGTGTTAAACCTCAGCACTTGATATGTCTCCTGTTGTCTCTATGTTACACCTCAGTTACACCTTACATTTAGGTGTTAAACCTCAGCACTTGATATGCCCCCTGTTGTCTCTATGTTACACCTCAGTTACACCTTACATTTAGGTGTTAAACCTCAGCACTTGATATGTCTCCTGTTGTCTCTATGTTACACCTCAGTTACACCTTACATTTAGGTGTTAAACCTCAGCACTTGATATGTCCCCTGTTGTCTCTATGTTACACCTCAGTTACACCTTACATTTAGGTGTGAAACCTCAGCACTTGATATGTCCCCTGTTGTCTCTATGTTACACCTCAGTTACACCTTAAAACCGGTGTCAGCTGTTGTTTCTACATTACACATGGCTCTTGGCATGTCTGCTGTTGTTTCTACGTTACACTTGGCTCTTGACATGTCTGCTGTTGTTTCTACGTGACACTTGGCTCTTGACATGTCTGCTGTTGTTTCTGCGTTACACTTGGCTCTTGACATGTCTGCTGTTGTTTCTGCGTTACACTTGGCTCTTGACATGTCTGCTGTTGTTTCTGCGTTACACTTGGCTCTTGACATGTCTGCTGTTGTTTCTGCGTTACACTTGGCTCTTGACATGTCTGCTGTTGTTTCTGCGTTACACTTGGCTCTTGATATATGTTTCTACGTTACATTTGGCTCTTGATATATGTCTGCTGTTATAACTTGTACCGTCTGTACCACCTCTCTTGGTGACACCTTATCTGGCCTGCCCTCATAGTGGGGCTAAACTACCACCCTCAGACCCAGACTAGAAGGACTGTTTACTCTCGACAGGGTTGGCTTTTATGACTGGGACGAAAGGATCTTGCTTTTGCACACTTGAGAAAACTCTATATATAGTTTCCCTCCGGCCTTTCCTACATTTCAATACAACCTTCGCCCCCGCCCCCCTCCTCCTCCCTCCAGAGGTTGGCTTAATACGTGTAACACAATGTAAGCTTAAGTCAACACCCTTTGACTCAGTTCTTACAGATGTTTTCAGGTGCTGTCATTGAACTTGTCAACGATTCTTACTTGTACATCAGGTGTACGCACATGAATACAAAATGTTTGTTCTTCTGGGTGTGACTGTTGATGCATGTTATATTTAACAGAAACTTTGTACACACACCTACCGTAGTTGTTCACTGTACCTGTTTACCCCACTTTTTTCACCTTTTGGTCAGTATAAAATTTTGTTGTTGTCACTTTAATTTTTATTCATTCTGATTGTCAGAGGGAAAATTCAGCATTTTGTGGCCACATGTTCAGTACTAGCCAAGTTCTCACTTTCAAGTTTGGGATATGCATATGTGACCCTCCACCACGAAGTGAGTCTTCTTGTGCTATTTGTTCATGTTACAAGACGACTCATTTCGTGGTGGAGGGTCACATATGTATTCGACACTAAGACAGAGAGCATACATGTATCTACGCTTGTAATGGGATGTTAAGTAAACCTGACAAGAAAATGTGGACACATGTGCATGCACACACACACACAATCACATACACACAGATGCGCACACGTTCACACACACACACACACACACACACACACACACACACACGCGTTTGATGGAGTGATGTAGGCTCATTGGATGAGTGATTCACTGTAGCTTGCAGAAATCTCTGTGTGTGTGTGTGTGTGTGTTGCTCTGTGTGTGTGTGTGTGAGTGAGCTATCCAGGACAAGAGTACCAAGGTAACAAAGGCTGCAGCACGACAGTGTCATGGTGTCTGGAGCGGGGGGGGGGGGGGGGGGGGGGGGCTGAGAAACAGATTACAGTAGAGAAGGAGAGTGACGGGGACCTTGTTGGAAAGAAAAAAGGCGCACTTTCTGATTCTGACTGCATTAATCCAGCTACATCGCCCACTTGTGACGTCTAACCCTTCCCTGTGTAAGGAATTCTAACCGGTGTTTTGTCTTGCCCTGACCCCCTGACCATCGTGATAATTCAAGAGTTGTATTGGTGGAAGTGACGCGGCAGAAGTACGTGTGTAACGTAAGGGACAGGTACATGTATTAATACGCGGTGACGAAAGTGGGCTGCGAGGTGACGCCACTTACTGGTGCCAGCCAACACAAAGCTTATGGTTATAACGGACGCGGGGAGCCGGGGTGGTCGAATGGTAGGGCGTTGGACTTCTAATGCTCGGGTCGTGAGTTCGATCCCGGCTGGGGCCAAATATTTGTGCTGGCTTTTTCATCGTTGCCCCGTCTTTGATATCACCCTATGTGGTGGAAAAGGACGTTAAACCCCCAAACACCCTTATAACGGACGCGCACCACCACTTCACGTGGGTCGTCTGCTCAGTCAGAGACTACACAATGGCGGGGTGTGTTGTTACGTATGTCGCCCAATTCACTAATATTTCATTTCATGTTTTACAACGCCAAGGCGGTTTGGGAAAAACTGGCTTTCTTCTGTGTCAGTAGAGAGGAGTGACGTACTTTACCATACATCAAACTAACCACTTTTTGGTGTTGCGTAACACATGAATATCAGTTAAGGTGATGCCAAAACTGTGGATCGTGAGTTGATATTTCTCAACACAGAGGCGCACGAGCTGTATTTAAAAAAAAAAAAAAAAATGAAGGAGACATGTTTTCGTTTTGTAGACAGACTAGCTGCAGTAACTTGTGACGTTGTGAAGCGTTTTGTAGACAGAGCAGCTGCAGTAACTTGTAGACGTTGTGGAGCGTTTTGTAGACAGAGCAGCTGCAGTAACTTGTAGACGTTGTGAAGCGTTTTGTAGACAGAGCAGCTGCAGTAACTTGTAGACGTTGTGAAGCGTTTTGTAGACAGAGCAGCTGCAGTAACTTGTAGACGTTGTGAAGCGTTTTGTAGACAGAGCAGCACCAGTAACTTGTAGACGTTGTGAAGCGTTTTGTAGACAAAGCAGCTGCAGTAACTTGTAGACGTTGTGAAGCGTTTTGTAGACAGAGCAGCACCAGTAACTTGTAGACGTTGTGAAGCGTTTTGCGGACAGAGCAGCACCGGTAACTTGTAGACGTTGTGAAGCGTTTTGCGGACAGAGCAGCACCGGTAACTTGTAGACGTTGTGAAGCGTTTTGCGGACAGAGCAGCTAACTTGTGGACGTTGTGAAGCGTTTTGTAGACAGAGCAGCTGCAGTAACGTGTGGACGTTGTGAAGCGTTTTGTAGACAGAGCAGCTGCAGTAAGTTGGTGTTCAGGTGGCAGAACACAGTGACGTAGATAGCGAAGAGTAGGGACCGGGTGACGAGCTGGAGGTCACGGGTTGAGATGGATGTGAGCAGCGAGGGATTGTGACTGGCGGTATTAGTGGCAGTGTTCTGGACTAGAAACTTGACACGCGCGTGCTCTTGCCATCGTGGCTTCTGTTTTCACCGACACCGGCAATATCTCACCGTGATTTGCTAGCCACCATGGCACGCGTTTTGAATACTTCAACATGTATGCCACTAAATTGTCTCGGTGGACTTAGGAGAGGCGTTACCGTAAGTAAAGCTGCTTCGTGCACTGACGGAGTGACGGTATCATCATCCCTCTTCTGCGAATTGACGCCACATCTCTTTTTCTTCTGATGTGTTTATTTGCATACAGTACTGACTTGCCCGGGATTCTGATCTCAGTCGAATAGTCATCCAAATTCATTTCAGCCCAAATGTATTTCTCCCATAGGTCAGGCATGGGTTCTAGACCAAAGTGTAGTGTTGTAGGACAAATGACAATGAAAGGACAGAAGGGGGAGTATGTTACATGTATGTCTGCAGTGAAACTGAGCGGTGACAGTGATACAAAATGGTAGTACTGACATCATACACGTCATTCCAGAGTGGTGTTAATCACTGTTCTTGAAAGCAGCGGTACAGGTTGCAGGCCGATTGTGGTGTTTGAACGGTTGCGAAGATCCTGGGGTCGTGTTGGTGTGGGGGCCAGGTGAGGGGTGTGATGCATGACGGGGTTGGCCACCACTGGCAGTACAGAGAGCAAGCCGGGGCACGCTCAGGTCAAAGGTGCGCCTACGCTGGCACTGGACAGCGGTTGAGTGAGGAGCTTCTCCACCCTGGGAAGGGTGAAAAGGTAGTTGGGCGTGAACACTGAAGGTGAAGGCCAGTCTCCACTGTCGTACTACATTATTCCTGCATTAGATTCCGGGACACTGTGATGCATTAGTTGTTCACAGTTGTAGTCCGGTCGTGCACGTACATCACAAGCTGGCATGCTGTAGAAATGTACGGCGGGGTATGTGACTGGCCGTACGGCGGGGTGTGTTGACCACGTTCCATGCCGCTATGTGACTGGCCGTACGGCGGGGTGTGTTGACCACGTTCCATGCCGCTATATGACTGGCCGTACGGCGGGGTGTGTTGACCACGCTCCATACCGCTATATGACTGGCCGTACGGCGGGGTGTGTTGACCACGCTCCATACCGCTATATGACTGGCCGTACGGCGGGATGTGTTGACCACGTTCAGGTATTCCACTTCAGGTAAAATTGTCGTTTGTTGACCACGCTGTACAATTGTCTTGAAATTGTTGGGGTGAGGGTGAAACTGTTGGGATGAGGGTGAAACTGTCGGGGTGGGGGTTGACACTGTTGGGGTGAGGGTGAAATGAAAGAGTACTCGTTGTTGCCTCCTTGTTTGGATGGGGGTACGTGGGGAGGGGATGAAACAGTACGATGGTTTCTTTGCGTCTGCTTGCAGCTTGAAGGGCCCGCGACTGTCCACACCATACCATCTAAACTAAAGAACTGCTGATGTGTCAAAGTTCCGTGCTGTCACGCTTAATCTGCACGTTGTCTTAAGTGTGACATGCATGGCTGCACACAGCGTGAGGAGTGTTCTGTAAAGCTCGGTGATGCGACGTCAGGTTGACAGAGTTGCAGGTGACCTTGGCAGCCATTATACTGTATGAGCTGCATAGCTGACCTCTGCCATGTTCATGATGTTGACGGCGGCTGACTGTGTGACCTTGTAGTGGAGGGTTGACAGCGGCTGACTGTGTGAACGTGTAGTGGAGGGGCGACAGCTGTCCTTTCTCTGGCACCAGTCACACGAGTTGACGCTGCAAATCATTATTTGAAACTCAGTCTGCCATGCTTTAAATATATAGCCATAGCTGGCTGGATATACAGCCTGAACTGGCTGGACTAAGCATACAACTTTAGCTGACAGGGCTAAGCTGGACAAAGTTTACAGCTGGCAGGACGAAGTATACACAGCCATAGCTGGGTGGACTGAGTATACGTCTTGCTGGGTGTAGTGTACGACTGTCCGGACTACGTGTGCAGCTGGCTGAACTAAGTATACAGCCCCATCTGGTTGGAATAAGTATACAGCTGGTTGGACTTAGTATACAGTCTTAGCTGGCTGGACTGAGTATACAGCTGGCTGTACAAAGCATTCAGCCTTAGCTGGCTGGACTGAGTATACAGCTGGCTGGACTAAGTATACAGCTGGCAGGACTAAGCATACAACCTTTACCTGGATGGTCTAAGTAGTCAGCTGACTGGACTTAGTATACAGCTGGCTGGACTAAGTATACAGCTGGCTGGACTAAGTATACAGCAGTAGCTGGCTGGAGTTAGTATTCAGCTGGCTGGACAAACATACAGCCGGCTGGACTAAGCATACAGGCTTAGATGGCTGGACTGAGTATACAGCTGGCTGGACTAAGTATACAGCCGGCTGGACAAACATACAGCCGGCTGGACTAAACATACAGCCGTAGCTGGCTGGACTGAGTATACAGCTGGTTGGACTAAGTATACAGCTGGCAGGACTAAGCATACAACCTTTAACTGGATGGTCTAAGTAGTCAGCTGACTGGACTTAGTATACAGCTGGTTGGACGAAGTATGCAGCTGGTTGGACGAAGTATACAGCTGGTTGAACGAAGTATACAGCTGGCTGGACTAGTATATTGCTGGCTGGACGAACTATACAAACTGGCTGGACTAAGTATACAGCTGGTTGGACGAAGTATACAGCTGGCTGGACGAACTATACAAACTGGCTGGACTAAGTCTACAGCTTGCTTGACGTCAGACGAAGTATACAACCATAGCTGGCTAGACGAAGTATACAGCTTGCTGGACTAAGTATACAATTATCTGAGTGGCATAGAACGTGACAGACACGGGACGTTGCTGTATTGTGTGTACAGTAATACAGTAAAGTTGGCACAGTTCGTGACAGACACGGGACGTTACTGTATTGTATGTACTGTAATATAGTAAAGTTGGCACAGTTCGTGACAGACACGGGACGTTACTGTATTGTATGTACTGTAATATAGTAAAGTTGGCACAGTTCGTGACAGACACGGGACGTTACTGTATTGTATGTACTGTAATATAGTAAAGTTGGCACAGTTCGTGACAGACACGGGACGTTACTGTATTGTATGTACTGTAATATAGTAAAGTTGGCACAGTTCGTGACAGACACGGGACGTTACTGTATTGTATGTACTGTAATATAGTAAAGTTGGCACAGTTCGTGACAGACACGGGACGTTACTGTATTGTATGTACTGTAATATAGTAAAGTTGGCACAGTTCGTGACAGACACGGGACGTTACTGTATTGTGTGTACTGTAATATAGTAAAGTTGGCACAGTTCGTGACAGACACGGGACGTTGCTGTATTGTATGTACTGTAATATAGTAAAGTTGGCACAGTTCGTGACAGACACGGGACGTTACTGTATTGTATGTACTGTAATATAGTAAAGTTGGCACAGTTCGTGACAGACACGGGACGTTACTGTATTGTATGTACTGTAATATAGTAAAGTTGGCACAGTTCGTGACAGACACGGGACGTTACTGTATTGTATGTACTGTAATATAGTAAAGTTGGCACAGTTCGTGACAGACACGGGACGTTACTGTATTGTATGTACTGTAATATAGTAAAGTTGGCACAGTTCGTGACAGACACGGGACGTTACTGTATTGTATGTACTGTAATATAGTAAAGTTGGCACAGTTCGTGACAGACACGGGACGTTACTGTATTGTATGTACTGTAATATAGTAAAGTTGGCACAGTTCGTGACAGACACGGGACGTTACTGTATTGTATGTACTGTAATATAGTAAAGTTGGCACAGTTCGTGACAGACACGGGACGTTACTGTATTGTGTGTACTGTAATATAGTAAAGTTGGCACAGTTCGTGACAGACACGGGACGTTGCTGTATTGTATGTACTGTAATATAGTAAAGTTGGCACAGTTCGTGACAGACACGGGACGTTACTGTATTGTATGTACTGTAATATGGTGAAGTTGGCACAGTTCGTGACAGACACGGGACGTTACTGTATTGTGTGTACAGTAATATAGTAAAGTTGGCACAGTTCGTGACAGACACGGGACGTTACTGTATTGTATGTACTGTAATACAGTAAAGTTGGCACAGTTCGTGACAGACACGGGACGTTGCTGTATTGTATGTACAGTAATATAGTAAAGTTGGCACAGTTCGTGACAGACACGGGACGTTACTGTATTGTGTGTACTGTAATATAGTAAAGTTGGCACAGTTCGTGACAGACACGGGATGTTACTGTATTGTGTGTACAGTAATATAGTAAAGTTGGCACAGTTCGTGACAGACACGGGACGTTACTGTATTGTGTGTACAGTAATATAGTAAAGTTGGCACAGTTCGTGACAGACACGGGACGTTACTGTATTGTATGTACTGTAATATGGTGAAGTTGGCACAGTTCGTGACAGACGTGCAGGCATGGGACGTATTTAGCCCACGTAATGCATGTAATAATACTATGGGACCGTTCTCAATGTACTGTCCCGTCTGCCATCGATACAGAGTAAGCTTGGCGTATTCTACAGAGACAATGAGCCGTGCCTTGCTAGAGGAGACAGTTTAGGCAAACTTAACGGCTGATTGACGATTTGATAATCCAACGAGTGCTGATCTTTTCTTCTGTGTCCAACTTACCTGGCTGCAAATCCCCCCAACACACACACACACACACACACACACACACACACACACCCTCTCTCTCTCCCCCTCTCTGATGGGGTAGAACGAGATATTACATGCAGGTCGACATCAGCAGAAGGTGTGTTGTATGACGTGACGTGACGTGACGTGGACAGCACCAGTCACAAGCAGGATGTAGTCACGCTTGAGTTCCGGACACACCTGTAACCGAGTTTCGTTTCTTGTTAATCGTCAACAGCAGGACGGTTCTTCAGCCCCGCCGACTGAACGTGTTTTGCGCTTGGCAGCGGGTCACGTGTTTACGTTGTAGCTGTATTGTAGGCGCGGTCCCTACCTGTGCGTCTTTCAAGGTGTCAGCAAAGTTAATGTGCATGCAGGTCGTGTAGGTGTAGGTGTGCCGCATTCCTCGTTTCCGGGTAAACAAGGCGTTCAGGCCATCGTTGACAGTCGCTGTGTACATTAATGTACCGTGGACAACAGTGTGTGTGTGTGTGTGCGTGTGTGCGTGCGTGCGTGCGTGCGTGCGCGCTCGCGCGTGTGTGTGTGTGTGTGTGTTGAAATTTAAAGGGCGCCTGGTTTTTACAGGTGTTGAATTTGAACACTTGGAAGGTTGGTGAAGACACGTAAATCGTATGGTTATGTACGCGTTGATACTCATAATGGTAGTCACACTCACAGTGTCAGTTCACACTTCAGTGTAGATAGATGGCTTACGGTAAAACGAGTCGTCAGGCAAGAGGTCAGTATTGGCGAGCAGGACGCCAAGATAGAGATTGTAGAGTAGTTGACATGTTGTGTTCTGTATCACTATCAGTATCTAACGTTCACTGCCCATCCTTTGATAATGATAACGCTAACACTCGGGCCACTAGCCTCTGATAAACAAGACCGCGTAGCGCCGTCAGGTGTCAATGAAGGCAGCTTGTAGAACTTTCCATATAACACCTACACACACACACACACACACACACACACACACACACACACACACACACACACACACACACACACCATCTGCATACTGATGCTACTTGCTAAGTTGGAGTCGGATAAGTTTAATTTCCTCAGTGCAGGTAATACTTATAGGAAACGAACAGCCACCGAAAGGTTCAACCCCCCCCCCCAAACCAACCCCCCCCCCCCCCACACACCACCACACGTGATAATAAGAGAGAGAGAGAGAGAGCCGCTTCCGTCATAGCTAGGTGTTTACGGAGCAGTGCGTGCGTCTGAAAAGGGTGGCTGCTGACGTAAGAGACTGTCGGCGGGTCAGCGGCGGTTATTGTGGGAAGTGAGACAGGAATGTCGGATGTGTGCACAGCTCTTCACTTCTGCTCCTCTGGAACCTGGCCAAACTTGTGTTCCACTCCAGTCTTCCTTACTCCTAGCGTCGAGTCTTCCCACGTTACCCTTTACTACATGTTGCCTGCACTCTGTGTCTTCCCACAACGTCTTGCTATAGCTGTTCACTGTACTCTTTCTTACACTTAGTGTCTTCCTACGTTACTCTGTACTACATATTGACTGTACTCTTTCTTACGCTTAGTGTCTTCCTACGTTACGCTGTACTACATGTTGACTGTACTCTTTCTTACGCTTAGTGTCTTCTCACGTTGGTCTTTACTGTATGTTGACTGTACTCTTTCTGACGCTTAGTGTCTTCCTACGTTACTCTGTACTACATATTGACTGTACTCTTTCTGACGCTTAGTGTCTTCCTACGTTACTCTGTACTACATATTGACTGTACTCTTTCTGACGCTTAGTGTCTTCCTACATTACTCTGTACTACATATTGACTGTACTCTTTCTTACGCTTAGTGTCTTCCTACGTTACTCTGTACTACATATTGACTGTACTCTTTCTTACGCTTAGTGTTATCTGTACTACATATTGACTGTACTCTTTCTTACGCTTAGTGTCTTCCCACGTTACCCTTTACTACATGTTGACTGTACTCTTTCTTACGCTTAGTGTCTTCCCACGTTACCCTTTACTACATGTTGACTGTACTCTTTCTTACGCTTAGTGTCTTCCCACGTTACCCTTTACTACATGTTGACTGTACTCTTTCTTACGCTTAGTGTCTTCCCACAATGTCTTACTATAGCTGTGTACTGTACTCTTTCTTACACTTAGTGTCTTCCCACAATGTCTTAGTATAGTTGGTGACTGTACTCTATCTTACGCTTAGTGTCTTCCCACGTTACCCTTTACTACATGTTGACTGTACTCTATCTTACGCTTAGTGTCTTCCCACGTTACCCTTTACTACATGTTGATTGTACTCTATCTTACACTTAGTGTCTTGGGGAGCCGGGGTGGTCGAATGGTAGAGCGTTGGACTTCTAATGCTCGGGTCGTGAGTTCGATTCCGGCTGGGGCCAAATATTGTGCTGGCTTTTTCATCGTTGCCCCGTCTTTGATATCACCCTATGTGGTGGAAAAGGACGTTAAACCCCTAAACACCCACCCCTACACTTAGTGTCTTCGCACAACGTCTTACTATAGCTGTGTACTGTACTCTTTCTTACACTTAGTGTCTTCCCACAATGTCTTAGTATAGTTGGTGACTGTACTCTATCTTACGCTTAGTGTCTTCCCACGTTACCCTTTACTACATGTTGACTGTACTCTATCTTACGCTTAGTGTCTTCCCACGTTACCCTTTACTACATGTTGACTGTACTCTATCTTACACTTAGTGTCTTCCCACAACGTCTTACTATAGCTGTGTACTGTACTCTTTCTTACACTTAGTGTCTTCCCACAATGTCTTAGTATAGTTGGTGACTGTACTCTATCTTACACTTAGTGTCTTCCCACAACGTCTTACTATAGCTGTGTACTGTACTCTTTCTTACACTTAGTGTCTTCCCACAATGTCTTAGTATAGTTGGTGACTGTACTCTATCTTACGCTTAGTGTCTTCCCACAACGTCTTACTATAGCTGTGTACTGTACTCTTTCTTACACTTAGTGTCTTCCCACAATGTCTTAGTATAGTTGGTGACTGTACTCTATCTTACGCTTAGTGTCTTCGCACAACGTCTTACTATAGCTGTGTACTGTACTCTTTCTTACACTTAGTGTCTTCCCACAATGTCTTAATATAGTTGGTGACTGTACTCTATCTTACACTTAGTGTCTTCGCACAACGTCTTAGTATAGCTGTGTACTGTACTTTCTTACACTTAGTGTCTTCCCACAATGTCTTAGTATAGTTGGTGACTGTACTCTATCTTACACTTAGTGTCTTCGCACAACGTCTTACTATAGCTGTGTACTGTACTCTTTCTTACACTTAGTGTCTTCCCACGACGACTTTATCTGTTCACTGCTGTTACCCAGTCTACCTGTTATTGCGTGATCAACAACTTGCAGTAGAGTTGACAAACATGACCCATGAAATACAGGGACCCCCGACCCCCACCCGAATAATACTGTTTTCTAACCTTCTAATTCGGTGAATGTTTCCCCGCTGGATATATCGTAATAGTAGGTTGTGTCATGCTAGCAGAGAGCATGTAGACTCGGGGAAGTATACCCCCCCCCCCCACACACACACACATGCACACACACACACACGCATTAATAGTGATAGTGTTTCTGTGCATGGAGCTGGTGTAACTTGCACTTAAAGGCCGGCGTGTGTTTGTGATAACCTGGAAGACAGTTGAACCGAAGCGGATGTTACTTCTTAGCTGTAGCGGAGCGGCGTAAAAGGAAACTTGCTGTTCAAGTTATGCTAATGTGCTTTCGCCTCCGGTGTGGCGAATGGAGGACATGTATGTGTGTACACAACTGACGTCCTGTGCCAACGTCCTGACCTTATTTCCCGCGCTCCTCCACCGCCACCACCACAACCCCAACCACCTCCACCACCACCACACCGCCACCTCCGCTACAGATGATTATTATACTACACTACACGCATAGCATTAGCAGACCGTCCCTGTTTCGCTGCCTTTTCCTTTCACACGCTTCATTCTGTGTGTGTGTGTGTGTGTGTGTGTGTGTGTGTGTGTGTGTGTGTGTGTGTGTGTCAGGCAGTGTGTGTGTCAGTGTGTGTGTGTGTGTGTGTGTGTGTGTGGCCGGAATAGGATGTGGCGTAGCGGGTACAAGTGGTGGTGTCAACTGCGGATCCTGAGGTACTCTGTTCCGATCCTTGTTGAGCAGGGTTTTTGTTCGTACCAGGATTTTTCCGAATCCCAAAATTAATCAAGTCAAAATTCAAGTGCAGACTCGGTTTGAGAAGACATCTTGTTGGTGACACTTTCTCAGTCATTGCGGTTGTTATCAAGTTTGTGTTTGTTGAGAGGCGATTAGGTCTCTATCTATCGTGTGGCTATCGGCCCTGCGCTAGTACAGTACAGTAGAGTGAAGTCGACTAGAGAGGGGTTATCTTTCTGGGTCTTATATATATACGTGTACCGTAGCTCAGGTCGCCCGATCATGGCCCGGGCTTGCCGGATGCGTTGTAACATGTCACAGCTACAGTCAGGCTGGTGATAAATAATACTTCCACCCTTGCCTTCGGCGGTCCGATCGGCCTGTCTAGTGGTCTATAGCGTGAGCTAGCCGTGTAGTGTATGTGTGTGGCCATGGTTTACTGCTGGCGTCGTCAGTGACCACGACCAGAAACATCGCAACTTCGCCGCCTCCGAAATAAGTCAGCCAGTCGGTCGGTCAGCTAGTCAGTCAGTCAGTCAGCCAGTCGGTCAGTCAGTCAGCCAGTAAGTCAAACGGCCTGTCAATAAGTCAGTGAGTCAGTCAGCCAGCCAGTCGGTCAGCCAGCCAGGCGGTCAGCCAGCCAGGCGGTCAGTCAGTCAGTCCGGGCGGCCAGTCAATCAGCCAGCCAGGCAATCAGTGAGCCGGCCGGCCGGTCAGCCAGCCAGTCAGTCAGTCAGCCAGCTAGTCATTTAGTGTAGAAAAGGGAATGGTGTGGCGGGCTGTAGACCTACCACGATCCACTAGGTCCATGAGCCAGCACGTTTTTCTACTGATGGACGTATTGGACATTTATAACATTAATGTAGGATCGTTATGCATTTGGATGTCAAATTAATGCGCTCTTGTCATTCAGCAACACGCATGCAGCTTGTCAGTGAGTACTTACATTAATGTGTATAGGGTTAGAGTGCCTACATAAATGGGTATAGAGTTACACGACGCATTGTGAGAAGCAGACACGAGTAACTTGATGGGAAGCATGACGTCAGTCAGTTGTAGGTAAAACGCCTGGCCGCATGTTTTGATAGTTGACGGACTCCCCGTTTTAATTCGTTCCCTCCTTATGCTATGCCCAATGCTTTTGGTGATTGGAGATGAGGTTTTTCCATTTCCGGGTGATTGTTTCCATCACATATCGACACACCAGTAGCGATGGTTTATGGTAGAGATGGTTTATATTTCTCTCCTACTGGTGTGTCTGTGTCCGCTCAGTGCTCACGACAGTGAGGGGGGGGGGGGTGTCTGTGAACCGAACAGCTTGTACGGAAGTGAGTGTTTTAGTCGAGTGACGGTCGTGTTGTTTTGGCTAAAGATAGTAACCCCAGTGTAGTGTTGTAAGCCTTCTGCTGCACAGCTGTGCACGCTTTTATCTGACCTGGCCAGTTTGTGCATATTTCTTACGTGGCGTGGAGTGAGTGCCAGCCGGCTCTCTCCCTCTCTATAAATACACACACACTCACACACTGCATAATATGTATATATATATATATATACTACACTACACGGCTTGCTCGCTAACTCAAGCTGTGGAGTATCGATCGTTTGGTGACGATGTCTTCCTCGCTCTACCTGCCGCTTACTTCCTACACCAAGCACAGCATTTCCGCCCGCCCTCAGTGTGTGTGTGCAGCCAGTATACACTACAGCCCCGGCCCCAGAATAGTTTGTGTCGTCTGTCAGTTGCTCTGTGTCGCTGTCGCTGCTAGCTCAGGGTTGGTGGCGACTCGGTGTCAAATGTGCGCGTGATTCTCAAGTTGCACCAGCTATCGTCGTCAGTCGACCCAAGTATGACCTACATTTCTAGTTTGGAAGTGCACAAGAAAGACGAGATCTGGGTGCTGGCTTTGTAGCATTTTTTTTCCCTCTCTCTCTCTCTCTCTTTAATGGTGGGATCGGGCGGGCTAAAGCTGGCTCGGGACTCGTGCGAGCGCGTGTGACGTGAAGTGAAGTGAAGACGGTGTGTTGTCACCCTCCCCAACGCTCGACGCACGCCACTTCCGTCCCCTGTCTTCCTTCCCTGTCCTTGTCGGCACGCAACGCGGCGCAACACTCGGCCCCGCCCCCTTTCCTTCAGCCGTGTGCACCCAGCACAACTCTACTCGGCCTCACCGCTCTCTCTCTCTCTCTCGCTTACCACCTCCCCGCCGACCTCCGCCACCCCCCCATCCTCCCCTCGCCTGCCTACCTACGACAAGAGAGCGGTTTGCCAGCTAGCCAAGCTTTACTTCCACGCCGGGACACGACAGTCATTCTGCCAAGAGCCGCCTAGCAAGCAAGGAGCGATTGGTCTTGGCTGGCTGGCTGCGATCCATAGTCAAAGCCAACTCGACCGCATTTCTTACTGCGCTCATTACCGCTTCCTTCCTACATGTTCGTCATCATATACTACTGAAGGGAACCTTACATTATAGCCACACCGTTCGGCTCATCGTTTGTCACAGTGTGAATGAAGAGAGTGAGACAGGAGACTGAGATCACTTCCAGTTGAGGCGGAACTTCCCACCGGTACAGTAGTCAGCGTAGCTGGTCGCTTCCTGTCACCAAGGACTAAGGATGGCCACACAACTGTGTCGACCGTGAGACACGACGACTGAGAGGCCGTCCACCCCGTGTCGCTGTCGCTACACCTACCTGTTGCAGCAGGCTCGCCACTCGAATGATAGGTAGTGGGCTGATCGTGATTGTCAAGTCAGCAACTGGTCTAGTGTAGACTTCAAGTTCCTGTCGCTGATCGTATTGTGATCACAGGAGATAGAGCACAAGACGCCAGTAGTTGTGTGTGTGTTGTCAGTGTCAGACTGACTGACTGTGCGTGTCAACATGTCGTCTCCACTGTGTTTCCTGACCATGCCCGACTACCCGGTGTGTCCGGCACCCGACCACCCGCTTATCTCGCCGGTCACGGATGACCACGAGCCGGACTTTGTGCTCGATTTGTCGCTCAAGAAACGGCCGCGTCTCGATTCTTCCGATGACGTGAACATGTACTCCCCAAGACGGAAGGCCGACTCTGGTGATGAGTACTGGAGCCAGGATGAGTTTCACTGTGACTCCTTTATCAGACAAGGGGACGGCTCAGGCGGCGGTACCACCTACAAGAAACATCTTCTCAAACGCTACTGTAAGTCACAACGCAGTGTACTAGGTGTATTTAACAAGAAACATCTCAAACGCTACTGTAAGTCACAACGCAGTGTACTATGTGTATTTAACAAGAAACATCTCAAACGCTACTGTAAGTCACAACACAGTGTACATGTACTACCTGTATTTAACAAGAAACATCTCAAACGCTACTGTAAGTCACAACACGGTGTACTACCTGTATTTAACAAACATCTCAAACACTGCTGTAAATCGTAATAGTATACTACCTTCCAGAACGTGTGAAACATTACTGTAAGTCATAGCACACTACAGTAGCCGCCTCATTTACATGTAGATTTCGTTCATAATTATGATGTAACATGTTGTTGCCACCAGCTGCCTCAGTCCTGTTCAGGGATGGGGCCGGGGGGAGGGGGGGGGTGAGAATGAGACTAGGTGTTTTTCCAGAACTTCTCATTAGCATTTGCGCTGACATGAAGATAAAGGTGCTGTGCTTGTTTCGCAGTGAGAGTTTTGCCTTTAATCAAGCAAGGTTCAGGGACAATGTGTGTTGTAAACTGTTACAGTTGGTGCTGACATCTTGTTGTTTTGTTCACAGCACCATGATGTAAAACTTGTTCTACATGTTGAACTTGGAATGGTATACAAGTGTTTTACATTTGATATGGATTCTGTCTGAATGTTGAAAATGTTATGATGATGTAAAGGGCTGTTGAAGAAGACGTGGAACTTAAAGCTGAACTTAACAATTTAGCATGTTTGGTTGAGTGGCTTCAGAGTGAGATGGGTGTGTTACACAGGTTCAGTGATGACGAGGGTGAAGAGCTGGTGTAAGTACAACAGCAATCAGAAACAGCCCTCATTGTTAGGAAACGAATGAACCAAGGAAAAGCATCATGGAGTACCAGTATATCAAATAGCTAGGCCTGTTTGAACTGAAGGGTGTTCAGGTGGTAATAGTGAAAAGAAAGGGAGGGGGGGGGGGGTAAAAATAAAAATCAGGAAGAGAGTGTGTAGGAAATGGAATTGAGGAAGAGCATATTGTGGTGTTGCAGCCCTATGTTCCCCAGGGAATAAAGAGGACTAAACTAAACTAAAAACATATTGTGGTGTACGAGATAGGCGGACATTAGGAATTGAAAGATGAAAAGATATATCACTAACAATAGTAGAGATTGTGAAGGAAACAGTGGAAGGGTAAAAGGCGGGCGTTGGGTTTAGTATGAACTGAAGGGTCGGCCCTGTGTCAGTGTCAATGTGTGGGAGCGTGCACTACAATGTGACCAGCAGCATGAGTTGGGACGCCGCAAACATTTGCACTTGGCCTTGTTGGTAAACCCCGCTGACTGGCAGGCTGCTAGGGGACGGCGCTCGGCTATGTTTGTCGCGCAGCCACGCAACATCCTTGTGTCCTGCGCTTCCGGATCCCTTCTTAGAAGTTGTATCGGCCGGCAGGGGGGAGCCCGGTGCGCGGGTCACATGGTGCAGTAGGAAACTGACGAACCGCCCGACCCCTCGCCCAGTACCGGTCCCAGTCCCGGTCCATGTGTAGTGTGTGCACTCACTCGGTCTTGTCTTGTTTTATCTTGCCTTGCCTTGCCTTGTCTTGTCTTGTCGGCACGGGCAGCCATGGCGGCCATACACACATTACCGCTTGAGTTGCAAACTCCGTTCTACAGTTGAATAAAAGTGGAGAGGGAGTGCCTTCATCGCTAACCATTACATCAACACCGCATTACTTTTTTTTTTTGGGGGGGGGGGGGGTATTGCCTTGAGCCATGATAATCTGTTTCCTTGCACTCCTAGTGACCCACCATTTCCTGACAGAAAAGACGGACATACTGATGCATGTAGATTGTACTGCACCATATTTTTTTTTCTGTATTTGACTGTCCCCTCTACTGCGCGCTCAGGTTTTTTTTTCTTCTGTAATATACTGTATTCTACTGTCCCTTGAGGATCAGGGATAAACCTTGACTTGACGTTACTTCCAGTTCTACACAGGAAAGGAAAATAAAATAGTTCTCAAGAAAAGGACCTTTAAGACAAGTGGACTATTCATTTTGGGGAGATACAACTCTGGTATTGGATTGTTTGTAACATTTGATATCCACCACATGTGTGTGTGTGTGTGTGTGTGTGGGGGGGGTAATGAATGATCTCTGTGTATGTATGAGTTTGCAAAGAAAGATGACTGTCATTACTATATATGGTTAGATTTTGTCGAGTCACTGACGTTACTGTGCACGCCAGACTAGAGGTCTGAAGGAGATGTGGTTTTGGTAGAAAGTATAACCGGATGACGCACATTTCCACACAGACAGGGGAACCTACAGGTTGTCACAGTACTGGGTGGATACAGATATTTTGTTTGTCCGGGTAAACAGGAAATGAATATGGCTGAGAAAGGAGTGTGTTTGTATATTGCGTAGTTGGGGACAGGATAGTGACGTAGGCATGTCATCCACACGGGGCCTCGCTACCCTCGCTACCCCGCTTTTCAAGTGGCTCTGCCCTACCTTGCCTGTTTATCGCTTCGTTTCAAGGACCAGGACAATCGTGCTTTTGGGGTTGAGGGGTTGATACCCTTAACGTGGGGCGGCAGTAAAAAAGTTGATATAGAGCCGCCAGCAGCGAGTGTTTGTGAAGCTCGTGAGTCATGTCTCCTCGTAATGTCCTGTATTGCCCATAGCTGAACTGAGCCACAGATCTATTGTGTGACACCGTAAAGCGGAGGCCACCTGCGCTAGGTCGTATCCTGAACAGGGCCTCAGGGAACTAGGTTACCTAAGGAAGAGGAAATAAGAGGGGGCTGCATTTCCTGGCCGTGAGCTGAGCGCTTGTCGAGTGTCGGCTGGGCCACAGTGGTTTGATAGGTAGACTCCAGTGTAGAGTGTAGTGGTTATTTGTGTAGGTCGCTGACTGTGATAAGCGGCAAGCCTACCTTGTTGAACCAGTTCTGATTACCTATCTGTCAGGTGGAAGGACACGTTTTCTGGCAGTGTGCCCGCCCGCCGACCACAGCGCCTTGGCTTGGCTTCCCCTTCGGGCCACACTGAGTTATACTAGTAGACGGAACTAGAAGTTAGTGGCCTGGTGGTTGGTTGGTTTGGTTGGTTAGCTGGGGTTTATCGTCCATTGGCCTGGTGGTGGTGGCTGCCTTACATAAAACCCGCGGCCCGTCTCGCACAGCGACAATACCCGGGGTGGGTCACGTGACACGCTAGTGACGCTGTGCGTGTGTCCACCTGGCGTTTCGACACCCCTCTCTTCCTTGTTTTACACACTTTTCCTTGTCTGTCACTGGTAATAGTTTATGATATTTTTTGGTGTGCCTTGAGCATGCCACAGTGGTATGTGAAAACAAGGAAATGAGAGGGAGCGAGACAGAAACAAAAATACAAACTAGGTTAGGTTGGTGGATGGCGCTTGACAGTGGCGACGCGCTGCCCATAGGGGGAACCAACCCGTATTTTCCAAACGGGACAGTAATGTACTGGGTGGGTGTTTGGGGGTTTAATGCCCTTTTCCACCACATACGGGTGATATCAAAGACGGGGCAACGATGAAAAAGCCAGCACCACAGTAATGTACTGACAATGTGGAAACCGTCCATACCCTATATGCATTGAGGTCAAGGTTGCTTGAAGAAGGGGACACTTCACTTGTCTAAACAATAACAGGCATTGCCTCGCATATAATTATACACAGTACATACATGGGCTAATTCCATCTTTGCTAAGGCAACTTACGTTTTGGAACAGTTTCACTCATGAGTGCACCTACACACTCAGAATACTCTGTCTTGATGATGAGTACAACTTTTAATGCCATAGAGTGTTGTTTACACTTTGCACGAGTAGTTGGACATTCAAATTCCACTAGTGTTGTTACACTGCTGGAGTGCTCAGTGTGGTCGCTGTATCATCAAGCACCCTTCTGTTGGCTGAGTGCCAGCATTACAAACGCTGTCATGGTCCAGGTGTGTGAGTGGTGTGATGATAGATATAGCAGAGAAAAAGCTGAGAATGATCTGCCAGCATAAATTACAACATGATAGTGAAACTGTTCCGAGATATAAGTTGGTTTAGCACAGATGGAATTTGTTAAAGTGTCACGTACCAGATATGTTCTTACAGTCGTCCAGTGTTGGGTTGTCATAAGCTACATGTCTTGTGTCATAAGGTACATGTCTTGTGTAATAAGGTACATGTACATCACATATTGTGCCACAAGGTACATTATACTATTATAGGTTGGTTTTCGGGGGAAGGGCCGTAGTGTAGTTAGAGGGAAGTGACGGAGAAGAAAGTTGTAGCCGAAGGCCGAGGGCTACAACTTCTTCTCTGTCACCTCCTGAGAACTACATCTACGGCCCTACCCCCGAAAATCAACCTGTAATAGTTAAGTAGGCTGAAGCTTGTTGTTGAACAGTACATCTATCACACTGTGTGTTTGGCACGTACGAAACTGTGCTGAAACTATCATATCAGTTTATGAAACCTACTTTAGTGATCAATCTCAGTTTTAAAAAGCGAGTTTTCGCATAAAGCTGAGCTGTAAAACCAAGCTCCAGCCTTGGTGCAAAGCCTGCAAGGTGCTGGTGAATCTTTCGTTAGATTTGTGAGGTCCGTGTTTACAAATCGGCAAAAACTTGGCCTGCATTCATGCATAATTGATCTTTAGATTGACTAAAATGATTTCAAATCAGTTACCGTTCACATGTAATCTTCGGCTGAGCTATATATATCTGAAACGATTTTATGGCTCCCCAGCAGGGAAACTGTAGACGAAAGTCAAATGCTCATGGGACCGCACCGGATTGGCTGGTTTACCGCAATGTCAAGGGTACTGGAATTTTTTAAGTTTGGTGGGTTTTTGGCAGGGACTTTAGCAGTGTTTACGTGGGTTCGCCTCTGTGTATAAAAATATCAACGTCCTTTCCCATGGCAGTACATCCAGGAGTCCTGCACGGCTCTCCACCAATCGCTGTAGGAGAACTAAAATGAAATGAAAACATCTGTTGTGCCACAAGGTACATGTACATCATCTAATGTGTCACAAGGTACATCATCTAATGTGTCACCACGTACATCTGTTGTGTCCAAGGTACATCGTCTATTGTGTATCATGTGTCTCAAGATACATCGCCTGTTGTGTCACAGGGTGCGTCATCTACTGTGTCATAGGCACATCATGTATTTTGATTCAGACCAGTTCGGATCAGTTTGCTGATAAGGTATTATGTGTTTCTGTTTGTTTGGATCAAAGTGCTGATTAGGTATTGTCTCTGTTAATGAGGTGTTGTGTTTCTCTGTGTTTGCAGTGGACGCGTGTGAGCAGCAACAGCGCAATGGACGTCAGGTGGCAGCTGAAGCACTTCTGTCTATGGACTCCCCGAGCACTAGCGCCGAGTCACGCACCTTTCTACAGGGCATCCTGTCATCCGAACACAGCTTGCATCATCATCAGGGTAAGTCTCGCAGTATGAATGGACAGTGCATAAGTAAAGTAGTTGTGGAGATAGCGTCAGAATGGTGGAGATGATCTCTGCTAGTGGGAGTAGACCGTCTCTGGGAGTGGTGGAGATGATCTCTGCTAGTTTTGGAGATGGTCTCCGCTAGTGGTGTAGACAGTCTCTGGGAGTGGTGGAGACAGTCTCCGCTAGTGTCTAGTGTTGGAGACAGTCTCTGCTAGCGGTGTAGACAGTCTCTGGGAGTGGTGGAGACGGTCTCCGCTAGTGTCTAGTGTTGGAGACAGTCTCCGCTAGTGGTGAAGACAGTCTCTGGGAGTGGTGAAGATGGTCTCTGCTAGTGGTGAAGACGGTCTCTGCTAGTGGTGTAGACAGTCTCTGGGAGTGGTGGTGACTGTCTGCGCTCGTGTTCAGTGTTGGAGACGGTCTCCAGTAGTGGCGTGCATGTAGTCGGTTTGGAGAGAGATGTGACACAAGCACAAGTGACGTCTTTGTACATGTATAGTACTATACAGAATTTCACTTCCTTTTCCTCCTCCAGAAATAACAAGCAATGAATGCTTTGTGTGTGTGTGTGTGTGTGTGTGTGTGTGTGTGTGTGTGTGTGTGTGTGTGTGTGTGTGTGTGTGTGTGTGTGTGTGTGTGAGAGAGAGAGAGGTCAACTTGGCAACCGAGCATACAACATGGGCCACTGTTTGTGAAAGTGTGTGTGTGTGTGGGATGAAGGAAGGAAGAGGAAATACCAACTTGTCCATCCCAGTCTTCAGTAGGAAACCACCATGGCTTGCAGTACAAGTACATCCTGACATCGCCTGCAATACAAGGACATGTATAAACTGACGTTGCCGGCACTAGAAGTACATGTCAACTTAAACAATTGTATAGATACTGGACGCCTAGCAAGGAAACAGATTTTCTTTGTGTGTGTCAAGTTTCGCACCGAACAATGTACAGTGTTGAGAATTGATTTGAATGCAGCTGGACATGCTGCCTTATGAAACACAAAGTACACGTAGATGGTGGTGCAACAGATGGTGTACATGTACTACAGTGGCCCAACTCCCCTAGTGATGTACAGTACGATATTTAAACCAACACCATGCCTCCCACAGTCAGCGTCACCACTTCTGGTCGCTGAACGCGTTTTTGGTGGATGTGGGGGGAATGCCGTTATAGCGGAAGTTACAAGCTGCAGCAAACTGCATGGCCAGAGATGTAAAGCATGCTGGCAAGGAACTGAGAGCCCTCGTGAACGGGGTCATTGCGTGGCTGGCTTGGGTTACGCCGGACAAGGGCAGGAGACGGGAAGGCGGCAGAATGGAAGGAAGAGGCCGCGCACCCACGTTGACAGAATGGGTGCAGTGGGTGCAGAGCTGGGGCCGGTCACTCTGTTGACATGTCGCCACAACAGGACAGTTAGAGATACAGGAGTGTGTTGACCGGCCAGCTCTCACACTCGCTACTGTTTGTTCACTTCCTTTCTCTTGTTGGATCGCTCGCATGCGTGCACACACACACACACACACACACACACACACACACACACACACACACACACACAGAGGTTCTCTGGCTTCTCTGTTGGGAGGTCAGGAGGTGCAATCGTATTGTGCTACTGACAAGAAAAACAGAGAGAAATGTTTCTGACCCGGAGTTTGTGGTTCCTAGCTGTCTTTCCAGTGTTGTTGTTGCAGTTGTTTAAGGGGTAGTGGGAAATTTGTATAGGCAAATATGACTTAGTGGTATTTATGACCATGTTTGGTATAGGCAAATATGACTTGGTGGTATTTATGACCATGTTTGGTATAGATGTACATGTATACAGCATTGTAAGTTTTATTAACTATAGGGAGAGTGAAAGGAAATGGGTACTCAGTTGGGTTTCAAAGTGGATATAGGTACTATATGTATATAATATATATATATAACATAATTGAAATTGAAACAAAGGCACCCAGCTGAATTTGTTGATCTATGCAGCAGGTGGTTTTGAATGAAGAAAGTTTAAACATTTCTGTGAACTTTGAACTTGTTTAAAGTGACTTTCTCCAGTGCTGCATATTGCTATGTGTACAGCAAGACTGATACAGATGGAGGTACATACATGTAGTTCAGTTTCCACACAATGACCACGTGTAATGTAGGGTTTATGTACATTTCTCTTGACACGAAATCCAATGTTAGCAAAGTTAGGTTGAGTAAGTTATAGTAATACTTAAGTTTGTTTGTAACGTTTACTACATGTATTGATTACTTATAGGACTTACCTCTCTAGTGGTTTGTCTTATGGTTTATATCATTCACTTCTGTTGTTTATATTGGTTATTCGTAGTATTTATTTTCTTGCTTATTTACTGTTATCTAGTGGTTGTTTATGATGTGTTGTATTGGTTGTTTATGATGTGTTGTATTGGTTGTTTATGATGTGTTGTATTGGTTGTTTATGATGTGTTGTATTGGTTGTTCGTGCAGCATCATTACCACCAAGCCCTGCTGACAGTGGTGTGTCTGACCTGGACAGCACATCTGATGATGTCAAAATCCGCATGCAAGGTACACAGTGTTTGTGTGTGTGTGTGAGATGGTTTTCTGTCTGTTGCTTTGTCAATTATATTGGTCATTTGTTTCTTCTTTTTTTTTTTTTTTGGAAGGGGTGGAGGGGTGTTACACAGTTGATACTAATAATGAACATAGAGTGGGTTTTTATTACAGTTTTACTTTAATTGCCATTAGACTAGAGTTTGATAAATACTTGGGCAATAATGGCGTGCGCATAGGTTGAGTGGCGAGTAGCAAGCACAGAGAGAGGGAGGGGAGAGAGAGGGGGGAAGGAGGGGAAGGACAGTTTAATAATAATAATAAATTATTGTTATATGGCGCAGAAAATCTGCCCAAGAGAGCACTCAGTGTGCGCTACACACACACACACACACACATGCACACGCACACAGACCGACGGACACACACACACACACACACACACACACACACACACACGGCGGGCGTGGGATATAGGGGAGGATACAGTAAAAATTTGTTTGAGGTGTTGTAGTTATTTGAATGGCTGGTGGGAATGTTTGATTTGTTTAATCAGAACTAACAGTTGATGATCTATCTGTCTTGTTCAGCCTTAGCTTCCAGCAGTGCAGCAGTGCCTTTCATTCCTCCGTATTGCCAGCCACCCCCAGCTCATCAGCCTCTCCCAGCTCACTTCAACTCAGCAACACACATAGCCATGCGTCCAGGTCAGTTCTTCACACCTTCCACGTCTTCACAACTCACTTTGTCTCAATTTGCCTGTCTTGTTCACACTTCCACTACCAGTCCTGTTTAATATTATTAAAAGAAAGCATTATATATAAAAAAAAAATGCATCATGCATATGCATTTGTCCTATTTTTTGTTTCTCTTAAATTTCCATTTGTTTTATTTGGTCTGCCACACCTGTTTACTGACATTGCACTTGTTTATCAACGTGAGCGTCCATGCTGCTGCACAGTACAAGTTGTGCTGGGTTGTTAATCAACGTGTTAGTGGTGTTGTCTAACAAAACCTAGTTTGGCTTGTGTTATCCCATCAGCCATGCTCCTGCTTTGTTGATAGTGTTTTTGTGTGGATGGCTTGTCACGACACTGTGTAACAGCTTTCAGTAAACAGATCAGTAATAGATGGCATTCAGACTGGTTGCTAGTTTCCAACACCTAGTGGTTGTATGTTCTTTTCAGGTATTGGTGGGAAGTAATGATTTATAGGTGTAAGCCTGGTTCAGGTATTGGTGGGAAGTAATGATTTATAGGTGTAAGCCTGGTTCAGGTATTGGTGGGGAGTAATGATTGATAGGTTTAAGTCTGTTTCACGTATTGGTGGGGAGTAATGATTTATAGGTTTAAGTCTGGTTCACGTATTGGTGGGGAGTAATGATTTATAGGTTTAAGTCTGGTTCACGTATTGGTGGGGAGTAATGATTTATAGGTTTAAGTCTGGTTCACGTATTGGTGGGAAGTAATGATTTGTAGGTTTGAGCTTGGTTCAGGTATTGGTGGGAAGTAACGATTTATAGGTTTAAGTCTGGTCCAGGTATTGGTGGGGAATAATGATTTATAGGTTTAAATCTGGTTCAGGTATTGGTGGAGAGTAATGATTTATAGGTTTAAGTCTGGTTCAGGTATTGGTGGAGAGTAATGATTTATAGGTTTGAGTTTGGTTCAGGTGTTGGGGGGAGTAATTACTGTACTTTGACTTTGCCGTATAGAAATCAATGGCAGTGGCAAGCCGAGCACACCATATGAGCACAGAGTGAGGGAGGGGGAGGGTTTTGAGGGTTGCCCTGTGTGAGTGCTGTGATGGAAGTGCGGGTGTTGGTGGAGGTCAGAGGGTAGTCGACGTGAGGAGCCCTTCCCTCACCCTGCGCTTCCTTTGCCCTTTTACACTTAGTTGTAGGCAGGAATGACACAGGGAGAAATTGTCAGCTTCCATCCTGTTGCACTTTATCGGCCGGTAGTGGTGCTAACTGATTTGCCGTCTGCCGGTTTTGAAATGAAATACTCAGGAGTCAAGCTGTAATACAGCAATCAGAATGTGCAGTATATGTATATACTGTATGCTGTTGATATGGCGGTCACATGTCTACTACACACTTTGTACTGCACGTATTGTGGTGTTGATGTGTTCTGCTACACATGTTGTTGTTATACAGGGTTCGTACAGGCACTGAATGTCTTTGAAAGTCATGGAATTTTGGAGACCCTTTTTCAAGTCTTTGAAAGTCTTGAAATTTTGATGTTTTGAAAAAAAAAGTCTTTGAAAGTCTTTGAAAAATCTCGAAATGAAATTTTTTTTATCTTCCCACGACTGTATTTTCAGGGCCAGCTCACTGTGCGTCTCTGGCTGTGTCACTGTGCCTTTCTTTTTGCTCCGCTCGCGAGTCAACTCTGGTTGGTCACAAAGCGCATGCGATGACACGTGACTGGCTATTCTTTGAATTTTTATTTTTGGTCTTTGAAAAGTCTTTAAAAAGTCTTCAAATTTTGTTCTCAAAATCCTGTACAAACCCTTGTTGTAGTTCATGTATTATGGCGTTGATGTGTTGCGTACAGACGTTGTAGTGCCGGTACATGTACTATGGTGTTGATGTGATTGTTACATGCATCGTGTTTGTCACTGTGCAGCAGAGTCGGTGTTCCAACCCTCCAGCCCCGTACTGCCGGCCACTCTTCCCCCGACCACTGACTCCTGTCACAGCAGTACCCCACCCTCCTCCCCAGACCGACCAAAAGTGAAAAAAGGTGGGTGTTGTGTGGATGGTGTGCTGATTGTTGAGCGAAGCGTGCCAAATCATGTACGACTTTTGAGTTCCCTCAGTAGGATTTGTCAGAACATGCAGTTGTATGCATGTCGAAGGCATGAAGTGGTTGTATATCAGACAGCAACAGGTTGTGTGTGTGTGTGTGTGTGTGTGTGTGTGTGTGTGTGTGTGTGTGAGAGAGAGAGAGGGAGAGAGAGAGAGATGTGTTGGTATGGAGGGTGGGGATGTGATCGTGATATTTCACCCATATATGGAAAACCATGTGCTGTATGTTTGTTATGTTTATTTGTAGGGAGGAAGCCAAAGATTGCAACAGATTTCCCAGTGTGTACACAACCCAAACGAAAAAGAGAAGGTAAGTGCCAGTCTGGCTGATTAACAATGGTTAACGACCACATTTCGTGTACTTGGTTCGGATAGTTTATGATCCGACGTGAAAGATGGCTTGTAACCCAGTGATACTTGCGTGTGCTGTGTGTGGTTGTGTGTTACATATTGCTGTGTGTTGTCTGTATGTTACATAATGTGTGGTTTTGTCTTGCACATTGCTGCGTGGTTGTGTTACATAACGCTGTGTATCATTGCTTGCAGGTAACACAACCTACCTGTGGGAGTTCCTACTGCAGCTGCTGCAGAACAGGGAGACGTGTCCGCGCTACATCAAGTGGACCAATCGCCAGCGCGGCATTTTTAAACTGGTTGACTCCAAGGCTGTGTCCAAACTGTGGGGCATGCACAAAAACAAGCCAGACATGAACTATGAAACAATGGGCAGGGCTCTCAGGTGAGAATTTATTTGGATGTGATAATAATTCTTTTCTTTTTCCTTTTCTTCACATATGGTTTTCAGTGTGTGTGTGTGCGTGCGTGCGTGCGTGCGTGTATGTGTGTGTGTGAGTATTGTGACCATGTCACCTGTATGTGTCAGGTGTTACTATGCAAGAGTGTGTGTGTCAGTGTACTGTACATGTGACCTGTATGTTTCAGGTACTACTATGCAAGAGGGATCCTGAACAAGGTGGATGGCCAGAGGCTGGTGTATCAGTTTGCTGATGTGCCCAAGAACATAGTGGAGATTGACTGCAGCACGTGCTAGATGGACCTTGTGATGGGCAAATAGCTGAAGCCGGCATCAGGTGCCTGTTGCACTGTGTCAGGTGCCTGTTACACCGCGTCAGGTGCCTGTTACACCGCGTCAGGTGCCTGTTACACCGCGTCAGGTGCCTGTTACACCGTGTCAGGTGCCTGTTAACACTGGTTGTTGACCTAGACACTGGTGTGGATCACACGTTCTACATGAGTGTTGGTCCTGTTGGTGCCTGTTAAATACTGGAGCAGGCTAGTGGTGTGTGTGTGTGTGTGTGTGTGAGACAAGGCAAGCCAGACTGTTGTCAGCTGCTTGCTGTAGTACTGTGTGATGGTGACGGTGCCTTACAGTTACACCTAAATACACGGTGCGTTTGTCCTCATACATGTACTTATCACACTAGGACACTACTGGTGCTGGTGCTGGTGCTGACCACAGTGTGTGACTGTGAGGAGACCAGTTTGCGGATCTGCCAGTACGTGTCGTGGTCAGCAGCTGTCTGCTGTGTTTTGGAAATGGAAACCGTAAGCGACCACACACACGCTGAACTGCTGGCTCCAGCTGCCATAATAATAAAGTAGTATTTGAGAGAAGTGCCTTGGTATGTTCAGCTGACAACTTGGCTTGAGCTGTGAAGAAATCTGCCAGCAAGTGTCTGGTTGCTGCTGCTGCAAACTGTTCTCCAGCTTCTTGTGAGAGGTTATCACGGTCTTTGGTGCACAAGGTGCGCTGGATTCTCGCTCGGACACTGTGTTGGCTTATCGGAGATGGACCAACGAGAAGCCGGCTTGTTTCTCGTGGATACACGTCCCGCGTGTACGGGACCTTGGTCTGGACTCGAGTGTGTAGCGCTATTGCTGATGACGCCAGCGTTGCTTTTAAGGCAAGCTAACTAGGAACACTAACAGCGAAACTGTTCTCTCACTTATCACTACTATCAGTTTTTATAAAGCCAAGCCTATGGTACATGGACTCAACCACAGTTTATACTTCACACATGGATTCTGGAAATCAGTTTGGATCATGCTTAATCCCAGGGAAAGTTGTTGTTTCCTTGTTTTCCTTTGTCATTCCTGCCTTTGAAGAGTTTGATGTGCACTATATACAGTTACAATACATGTAGTTGTGAGTGATGGCAACAGACACACAGCAGCCGGCTGAGTCTGACTCTTTACACCCAGTTGTTGTGTAGACGAAGAGCTGTAGAAGTCCAGCAGTGTGGATGGACTTTACACATTACTCATACTGTGTCTTGCTCATATAATCTTGTCTTGGGAGAAGAAGGGGGCATTTGTGTGTTTTGAATGATTTGTAAACTATGGCAGATCTACTGTACTGTATTGACACGGACAGTGGTTGATGACCCTGAAACACAGAGTGAGAATAGGGACAAAAGTTATCGGTGAGATACACCAGATGATCTATCTACTTGATCACCATGACCAAAAGAGGGCACTGAAGCAGTCTTTTACATGTCATTTTAACATTCAAAATGATTTGGGTTTTTGGTTGGAAAAAGAAAAAGGTTTTAAACTTGTTTGTTTTTTTTGTTTTTGCTACCATTTAGAGGGAGACATAGACACATTTTGTTGCCAGCTTTTTGTCAAGGTTAAATGGAGGACAAGAAAGAGCTGTTGACTGTACGAAAATTTCATTGTTTGAAATAGAGTGGCGTGTACAGAAAGTGCCTTACAGTTTGCAGGGACGTGGGTCACTAGATTGTGAAATTGTCACCATTAGCACTGTGGTGAAGTCTTTCTTGTCCTTTCCCTTAGGTGAACTGAGTCTTCATTGTTCCAATACCATGAAAAAAGATGTGTTTAGACCATTGCTATGATTGTATTATTCTTGCTAATTGTGGAGTGGAGTTAATCTCTTCCACATGCAGGATTAGAGGCTTTACGCTGCCCTCTCAGTTACAACTGTACCATTGCTAAATTCATATAGCCCAGCGTGCATCTCGGGGCTTGGCCTCCTAACTGCTGTTGTATGAAAAGTACTTTCTCAACTTCTTACTTGTCAGCATACACACACTACACATGTGACTGTTTCAACTAGAAATTACACATTACAATCTGCAACTGTGATAATGATATGGAATGATGTTTGTACATAGGTGCTGTACAGTCTGACAACCTGAATGGGGAAAAGAGTTTTTTTTTTTTTTAATTAAACGGGACAGTCAGTGTTTACTGTACCTACACAATGTCACATTGGTGGACTTTTGCCTGTTTGACAGTGTCAAATGTGCTTGAATATTACTTGCATACTTGCATTACTCTCTCTCTCTCTCTCCTCTCTCTCTCTCTCTCTCTCTCTCCCTGTTTGTCTGTGCCTCTGGTAGACAGTACTGTTGCTTCAGCGAACGCTTACTGTTTTTAGTGTTTCAGATGTTGATGGCATGCACTCCGTGTGTTGATGTGTCTTCACATGCATGTTTTAGGATTTGACTTTTTCCCCCCATGTTCATTCCAGTAGAATGTTTTAAGTTTACTGAATAGAACAGGAGTGATTTAGTGGTGAACATTCCCTTTAAACTGAACACATGCAGCGTGTGCCTGTTATCCTGCCTTTCATTTGTTGTCCCTCAGTTAGAAATGTTTGGGTTTTTTGTTTTTTTTCTTCCTGCTGTTGACACAAGTTGATAGAAAAATATGGCAAATATCAACATGCGTTACTTGAGATAATCAGTTTGTGTGAGTGCGTGTATATGTGAGTGTGCGTGTGAGCGCTTTATAAGTTGTATGACTGTACATGACTGAAGACACTTAAAGCATGTGACTACCAGTTCATGGGGGGAGGGGGGGGGGAGGGGGTCATTAAGAGTATTGTTGATGAGTGTGAATTCCCTAACAGTGCATGTAAACTGCTGCTGATGCCAGATGACCTTGGTACAGAACATGTACTGGTTTGTATCCACCTGATGACCTTGGTACAGAACATGTACTGGTTTGTATCCACCTGATGACCTTGGTACAGAACATGTACTGGTTTGTATCCACCTGATGACCTTGGTACAGAACATGTGCTGGTTTATATCCACCTGATGACCGTGGTACAGAACATGTGCTGGTTTATATCCACCTGATGACCTTGGTACAGAACATGTGCTGGTTTATATCCACCTGATGACCTTGGTACAGAACATGTGCTGGTTTATATCCACTCTCTTCAACAGTGCTCCCTGCTCTTGATACTTAGTGTGGTAGTGACACTTGATGTGCTCTTGTGGTGTTTGCTTCCTGTTTGATCAGTTGTGATGCACTGTCACTGATGTAGCGCGTTACACCACCTTCATTGTAGGCTGAAAGAGACGTGTTTATGAATGTCACATGCATTGTTCCATGAGGACTGGGTTTCTTGAGATCTTGGATGGCGTCACTGTGTGGTCATCAGTTGTTGGCGCCACTGTGTGGTTATGAGTTGTTGGCGTCACTGTGGTCATCAGTTGTTAGCATCACTGTGCGGTCATCAGTTGCTGGCGTCACTGTGCGGTCATCAGTTGCTGGCGTCAATGTGGACGTCAGTTGCTGGCGTCACTGTGTGGTCATCAGTTGCTGGCGTCACTGTGTGGTCATCAGTTGCTGGCGTCACTGTGTGGTCATCAGTTGCTGGCGTCACTGTGCGGTCATCAGTTGCTGGCGTCACTGTGCGGTCATCAGTTGCTGGCGTCACTGTGGTCATCAGTTGCTGGCGTCACTGTGTGGTCATCAGTTGCTGGCGTCACTGTGTGGTCATCAGTTGCTGGCGTCACTGTGTGGTCATCAGTTGTTAGCATCACTGTGTGTTCATCAGTTGCTGGCGTCACTGTGTGGTCATCAGTTGTTAGCATCACTGTGTGGTCATCAGTTGTTGGGGTGGTGAAGCTGCTGAATCCAGCATACTCCGTTTTTCCAGCAGGCATGGAGTTTGAACAACCCTCAGGGTTTTTTGTTTTGTATGTTGCCTGGGGTGGAGGTAGGGTGTAAAACAAAGTACATGTTCTGTGCATCATATTAAGGTCATGAAACTGTACTGTTATTTGCCTTCTAACTGTGTGAATGTGAGCGTGTGTGGTCAGTATGATGCAAACGAGGCAGCGTGATACTGTGGTCTTGTTGAGATCTCTTGTTGATTGTTGAGCAGGTACTGCCAGGAGTGCAGTGTCCCATGTACAATGTACTGTTCTACTGTGTACTACAGATAGTTGTGGATAATACACGTACAGCACGACCTGTCACTGTCAAGTGTACTTGTTTGTACAAACCCCGCCCTTCTGTCTGCCACCCGACAGGGGGCACCAGCAGTTGTTAATCCGATTATGGAATAAAGTAGCTATTTTTGATGTGATTTGTGGCTTCTCAGTGTGTGTGTGTGTGTGTGTGTGTGTGTGTGTGTGAGTGAAATCATCTAGTAGCAGCAATATCAATGTGACCAAGGAAAAATAAGTTAGAGCTGGTCCTGCACTGCTGGGGTGCCAGATAGAACTCGCTCCAGGGTGTTCGCTTGATGGAATGGGAATGCGGTGGAGCGTGGACAGTCACGGACACGCAAGGATGAATGGGGTGGGTGTTTGGGAGTTTAACGTCCTTTTCCACCACATTCGGGTGATATCAAAGACGGGGCAACGATGAAAAAGCCAGCACAAATATTTGGCCCTAGCCGGGATACGAACTCACGACCCGAGCATTAGAAGTCCAACGCTCTGCCATTCGGCCATCCCGGCTCCCCCGGACATGCAAGTCACTCGGAATGGCATGGTGTTGACTGAGCACAAAACTGTTGAGTGGCTCTAACCTCCGGTCCCAAAATCACGCTTGACTGACAAAGCCCGAGCCCCAGGATCTCACTGGCTGCGATAACCGGAAACGGGACTCGGCAAACACGAGAAAGCTCACTAACTGCCGCCCCTGACGAGCTCTGACTGGTTCTTGTACAGCCTTCACAAAAAGTTAAGGACCACTTGCAAATATCATTCAACTTTTCTCGTGGTGGCATTCTGGTGTAGTGCTGAACAACGCTGAAACGGCGGCTTATGTAGGCAAACAAATGAGCACAGTTCATAACCAGGGATGCATTCTTTGACCTGCATCTCATTTTTTTCCGTGCAGAAAGCCCCAGGTATCGCTCACTGAACACTGAAACTCGGTCTAGTTTTGCCGAAATTGCAGATTTTCAAACGCGCCAAGCATGCTGTGTGACGCGCACGTGCCATCCACACAGTGGTCGCCATTACCCCTTAACCGAATTTTACGGGAAAAATCTTATTCGTTTATTTTTTCTGATTTATTGAAACTGTCACCCATTATGTTGACTGGTCCTTAACTTTTTGTGAAGACTGTATCCGACACAGATTTACATGTATACACAGTCATCCTGACTGAGAAATGTACAAGGGATCACCATGATTGGCACGTGGTTTTACTGCGCAATAGTTGTTGACCTGTGTAAACACTAATGATAGTCACTGTGGAAGTGTATGAGTACGATTAGTCTGTGTGTGAAAATACTCCTCAACAAACACTTGCCTAGACGGAAGCCAACGAGGACAGCTGACGTGTAGGGGAGACCGGGCTATTCCGCTCCAGTTTCCACTGTATGCAGTGTGGGGAATGGCCTAACGAAGCTACAGGATCGATTCATGGTCTGATACGGAGTTCAAGTGTTGGCTACCTAGCGGACTTGCCCCATGTCGGAGTAAGGCCGTCTACCGCCGGGAAACTCCGTCCACGAACTGGGCGACTCCGCCTACGCGGCGCACTTGCCCCCTCTGATAGGCATTCTTGCCCCCTCTCAAATAACCGCACTTGCCCCCTCTGAAACAGGCGTTCTTGCCTCCTTACCTCTGAAACAGGCGTTCTTGCCCCCTCTGAAATAGGCGTTCATACCCCCTCTGAAATAGGCATTCACACCCCCTCTGCAATAGGCGTTCTTACCCTCTTTGAAAGAAGAAATGTTACCGCCGGGTAACTCCGTCCACGAGCTCGGCGACTCCGCCTACGCTTCGCACTTACCCCTCTGAAATAGGCACACTTGCCGCCTCTGAAATAGGCGTTCTTACCCCCCCCCCCCCCCCCCCACTGAAATAGGCACACTTGCCTCCTCTGAAATAGGCGCACTTGCTCCATCTGAAATTTATGGGTGAGTGGACGGACTCAATCCGAGGGCGAACCGACCCCGGTCTCCCCTCAACGCAGGGTGAACAGCCGGAGCTGTATTATGGGACACCGTTTTTAAGTTGTTTCTCTATAGAGAAACAACTTCATAGGATGGGGCAGATTTTGCTGCGCGCAGCAGCAAGTTTCAGTGGAAGCAAGACTGTGACGTTTCTCCAGACAATACATACTTTCGCGCACACAGTGACGTAACGAAACTGCGTCATAGACACCTCGCGTGCACACTATGTCGCTGCGTTCTTTTTGGGTAGGGAGTTGTGAGACGTGTGTATGTGTGGACGGATGTAATGATGGCTATCTCCTAAACCACCTCGTTGGAGGGCTTTTTACTTTGAGATAAAATGGGCAGTCATATTCTCCTGACCTACATTTCACGACTGATTTTTATCCTGCCGCATTTTTAGAAGATTTATCGCCAATTTAAAGGAATCGGTCATGTTAGGCATTTTTACGAAAACGTTCAAATGGCTTCATTTTCTGAACTTGGGAAGATCATCCAATTATACTGACTGTATTCGTAGCACAGCTCTGTAGCCCAGACAGGTTTTGTGTAAACAAAAATATTTCCGAGTTAGGGGTGGTTTGCATATAAGGCCAAATATCTACGAAAAGACTCCTCCAAATTACTCATCATTCCGGGATTTTTGTCATATGTGACAACTGCACATATGACATGAAATACTGCTTTAGTATGAAGAATAACAGAGCTTTTAGATAAACATATTTTTTCAAATTTCTGCGAGAAGCGCCGGTCAAAAGAGTTCGAATTTTGCAATTTCGTAAGTACAATCTAAGGCATTTAAGTCCACGTTTCACCGGCTCTCTAGATCTTCCAGATTTTATAAAAATTAATTCAGTCCCGGAAGTCACAAAAGCAACAAGGAAGTCACAAGATATGAAGAAGTACCATCTGTCTGACGAGCAGCGTGAGGCTGACGTCAAATGTTTGGTTCACAGACAAAATTTCTGCAAGTATCGTCACTGCTCAGTTCCGACATTTCACCAGCCCTCTAGATCTTCCAGATTTCATGTGAAAAATATTTCAGTCGGAGAAGTCACAAAGCCATCAGGGAAATCACAAGACATGAACAAGCATCCTCAGACGATCTCTGTGCTAGAGGCTGACGTCAAATAATTAGTTCACGGAATTGACGTCATCTCTCTCTCTCTCTCTCTCTCTCTCTCACACACACACACACACACACACACACACACACACACACACAGAGTCTCTCTCTCTCCCCCCCCCCCCCAAAAAAAAAAAAAAAAAGTTACGCCAGTGGCTAATCGATTGTAGCGGATCTAGTGTCATTGGTAGGACTTGAAGAGGGGAGAACCGGCAACAATAACAACAAAACAGACAAAATAACATGAAATTTGGAGAAACAACTTTGCCGTAGGACGGGGCCGTTCCTCCTTGTAGTTTTCACTTGAAATGCGGCACCTGGCTGAGTCAGTAGCTATAGTAGAATTATTTGTTGTTGCAGAACGACCCGTGCAATGAATCATTGTATTCCAACCACAGACGTAAATACAGACGTACAGACGTCTATAGGTCTGTGATTCCAACCTTTCGATTTTGCCGTGCGGCACTTACAGATGGTCAAAGTCGCGTGACTCGTTTTTCACTTTTCCTGATGTGATGCCGGCACCGGCAGTCAGTGTGAACAAGGACTATACTACAGACAGAAATCATAGCGTATAGCGGGATCTCAGTACAGTCCGAGATGGGAATCCAAACCGCCGGCCGGGCATGACTGACAGCGCCGGGACTGCGCGCACGATGCCAGGTGAGTCTTCTGCTTCGCCAAGTTCCCATGAAGCGAGGATACATTTATCGGCGTGCACTGACGCAACACTGTGCGGCAATCCAAGTGTGCTGACGTGAGGTCAGGTGAAAATAGCATTGCCGAGCGCAGCAGCCAGGAGACCAAGAACTGAAGGCGTATAGTAACCGAGCTGTGTCAGCCACATACGTCAGAGAGAGGCGTGCATCTTTCACTTCCCACCCTGACTTCTGTCGACCAAACGGAAATGAAGATTTATAGTGAATTATTTTAACAAAATGCACGTGGTACTACGTACTCCACACGGCACACACCGACACACACCGACACCGACACACACACACACTGACACACACAGAGGCCGGTCGTCACACACACCGACTCAGTGACACCGGGAGGACCGACACACACACTGACACACACACACACACACACACACACTGACACACACACACACACACACACACACACACACACACACACTGACACCGTGATGCATGGTTTGGCGAGTGGATCACTTAAACGGATTGCATGCGTAAGGTCACTGACGCTTACAAGTCGCATTTTTAAACCTTTCGTACCGCCCCCTTCAAGCGCTCGTCAATGCATATCCTCGCTGGCTGTACTCTAGGACCTGGCCAGAAGGCAAGCGGGAAAAGAAAAGATGCGAACGGCGCGGCAAATAGCCAGGAGTGTGACCCAGTTCTACCTACCGCCCCACATCGCCAACACATGTGCGCACCATTCTGCAAAGGTGAGAGGTCACGTTCTGGCATGGCAGCTTTGCGTACATACCTCGTTACGATACGTACGCACATTTACGTCAGAGTGCAGATTTCTCAGGCAGAGCGTTTAGCGTTGCCAGGCTATGGGAAATAGCTGTTGTTATGTCGGGCGACGGGAACGTGAATTGCTGTTGCCTGCTTCTGTTTCAGTCTCCGCCATGACCTTCCTCTGTTTCAGGCTCAGTCAGTCTCCATGACCTTCCTCTGTTTCAGGCTTAGTCTCCAGGGTTTCAGTCAGGGTTAGTCTTCTATCCCCTTCCTCTGTTTCAGGCTGCTCAGTCTCCATGACCTTCCTCTGCTGGCGGTCGTCCTTGGAAAACCTCAAGACCGGCTGAAGGGATTGCCTTGGCTGTCAATGTCATTTACACTGATCACATTTTAACTCAGTGTATCCCGGACAGCACGGTCACACGCCTCTCTCTCTCGTTTCATAGTTTTTGTGTGTTTTCAAGTATCATGATTAGTGTAGCAAGGACAGATAGTAAGAGAGACCTGTGCGTCTATTATCTCATCCTTGGAAAATAAAGTTTCAGTCAATCAGTCAGTCTCTCTCTCTCTCTCTCTCAGTCTCACACACACACACACACACACACACACACACACACACACACACACACACACACACACACACACACACACACACTGACACACGCCTACCTATATGAACAGTTCCCCGCGGTGTCGGTAGCACGCCATTGTTGCCGGGTTGTCGTAGAGCCGGAGTCCCGCGCCGTCTGAGCTGAAGAACACTTCAGTGACTGTGGACGTGCACGTGCTAATCGCCCCAAGCTCACGCTGACACCGACTTGGCTTGATTACGATGACAAACGCATGATATCAAAGATGAAGATGTCACTAAGATCATTGTCACTATAATGTGAGCAAAATAGTAGTAAAGCCTCTTCCGGGGGAGCCGGGGATGGCCGAATGGTAGAGCGTTGGACTCCCAATGCTCGGGTCGTGAATTCGAATCCCGGCTGGGGCCACATATTTTTGTCTTGGCCTTTTTCTCGTTGCCCCGTCTTTGATATCACCCATACGTGGTGGAAAAGGACGTTAAACTCCCAAACACCCACCCCACCCGTAAAGCCTCTTCCGGGTGGTCGTCGTTGCCCAGTGGGATATCAGTTAACCAAAACGACCGGCACGACCGGATTTCCGATCACTTCAGGTACAAGAAAGAGGGCGGGGCGGGGGCCAGCTGCCGCTGTAGCGGTTTGCATTCCGCGGTGAACTGAATTCACATTTAAGCTCGGACAGAGTATTCATAAGTACAGGGACTTACATAGAAAAGTCCCTGATAAGTATACCGAGCTTCAAAAGAAACGCAAAAATCATTTTCTTTCTTCCTTTTTTTCTTTCGTTTTGTGAGCAATATTGGTGTTTTTGCACACTGTTGTTTAAAGCAGTGAAGTCCTTCCGGTGTGCAGTCACTGAAGTCCTTACAAAAGCTCTCGTGATGATTTTTACAACACTGGTGCTCTCCCATTGCACTGGTAACCCATAATTATTATGTCAGTCGCTGGTCGCACGTGCAAGCACTGCAGGAGCGAGATAACTGATGGGTGAAATGTGTTCACCGATGCAACAGCGCTAAAACCCGACACCGGCACGGTTGCTGACGTTTCAATATCGGACACGCCGGCCATTAATAGAAGACCAGTGAGTGAGTGAGTTTTTAGGGCTTAAAGCCGCGCAAGCCACAAAGACTAATTCGCGGCTGAATAGAAGACCAAATCCTGCCCAGACTTAAAAAAAAAAAAAAAAAAACCCCTTGGCCCCACTGAGATCCAGTGACGACCCAAAAACTGTCGTAACTGCCTTTCAAGTGCATCTGCCAACCACCCACAACATTCAGCAACTGGCGCATTGCGGCCACCGGAAGCACCGGTAAACCACGGATGACAAAACAGAGGCTAGTCCGCCAGATCTCCCTCCCTCAGCAGACAGATAGGGTGACAAAACAGAGGCTAGTCCGCCAGATCTCCGTCCCTCAGCAGACAGATCGGGTGACAAAACAGGCTAGACCCACCAGATCTCCCTCCCTCAACAGACAGATCGGGTGACAAAACAGAGGCTAGACCGCCAGATCTCCCTCCCTCAGCCGACAGATAGGGTGACAAAACAAAGGCTAGACCACCAGATCTCCCTCCCTCAGCAGACAGATCGGGTGACAAAACAGGCTAGACCACCAGATCTCCCTCCCACAGCAGACAGATCGGGTGACAAAACAGGCTAGACCCACCAGATCTCCCTCCCTCAGCCGACAGATAGGGTGACAAAACAGAGGCTAGTCCGCCAGATCTCCCTCCCTCAGCAGACAGATCGGGTGACACTGAAAACAGTGGCTATAGACCCACCAGATCTCCCTCAGCCGACAGATCGGCTCCAGAGTGCCAACGATACCACCACGCTCATAAGGGGTTAAAATGTGTGCCGTCATAAGGGGTTAAAATGTGCGCCGTCATAAGGGGTTAAATTGTGCGCCGTCATAAGGGGTTAAAATGTGCGCCGTCATAAGGGGTTAAAATGTGTGCCGTCATAAGGGGTTAAAATGTGTGCCGTCATAAAGGGTTAAAATGTGCGCCGTCGACTCGCGGTGCGAAACGTACAAAACCGGCGTCCAGATGGAGGACCAGTCCTGACCCAAAGACACCGCGTAGCACGCCTGCAGTGGGCATAACATCGCTTCCACACACACCCAAGATTACCTACGACTTCCTTCATCACCACAACATCCAGACCATGGCCTTGCCCCGCCCTCAATTCTGCTTTAAACACCCCCAGTAATCGAGTGTTCAGCTATGGCATCATTTCTAAAGCGAGCTTAGCTAGATCCATCCGAGACCAGCAGAAGCCCAGGCCGCCACTCAGACTTGAGGCACCATCATCCCCAGAGCGGAGGTAACTCAACAGGTTCACTCATATACAACCTCGACACAGGAACCAGGCTGTTTTCAACACGAATGGGCGTCATACGCCATAAATTATTGATCTTGTATTGATTCGAAGAAAAGAACTGAAGAGTTGTGAGGAGAGAACACTCCGAAATGTTCGGTCGGTTACGTTGGTAACTTTGCCAACCGTAACTTTTCACTTATTGGATTAAGCCTAAACACAAACGAAATTCGCGTTTCTTTTGGTGTTCGGTGTAATATCGGGTGACAGTACTGACAGACCCCATACTACAGTACTGACATACAGTACTGACAGACCCCACACTACAGTCCTGACATGCCCCGCACTACAGTACTGACAGGCCCCACACTACAGTACTGACAGGCCCCACACTACAGTACTGACAGGCCCCACACTACAGTACTGACAGGCCCCACACTACAGTACTGACAGGCCCCACACCACAGTACTGACAGGCCCCCCACCACAGTACTGACAGGCCCCCCACTACAGTACTGACAGGCCCCCCACTACAGTACTGACAGGCCCCACACTACTGTACTGACAGGCCCCACACTACTGTACTGACAGGCCCCACACTACTGACAGACCCCCCACTACAGTACTGACAGGTCCCACACTACAGTGCTGACAGGTCCCACACTACTGTACTGACAGACCCCACACTACAGTACTGACAGGCCCCACACTACAGTACTGACAGGCCCCACACTACTGTACTGAAAGGCCCCACACTACAGTACTGACAGGCCCCACACTACTGTACTGACAGGCCCCACACTACTGTACTGACAGGCCCCACACTACAGTACTGACAGGCCCCACACTACTGTACTGACAGGCCCCACACTACTGTACTGACAGGCCCCACACTAAAGTACTGACGGGCCCCACACTACAGTGCTGACAGGCCCCACACTACTGTACTGACAGGCCCCACACTAAAGTACTGACAGGTCCCACACTACAGTACTGACAGGCCCCACACTACTGTACTGACAGGCCCCACACTACTGTACTGACAGGCCCCACACTAAAATACTGACGGGCCCCACACTACAGTACTGACAGGCCCCACACTACTGTACTGACCGGCCCCACACTACTGTACTGACAGGCCCCACACTACAGTACTGACAGGTCCCACACTACAGTACTGACAGGCCCCACACTACAGTACTGACAGGCCCCACACTACAGTACTGACAGGCCCCACACTACTGTACTGACAGGCCCCACACTACTGTACTGACAGGCCCCACACTACAGTACTGACAGGCCCCACACTACAGTACTGACAGGTCCCACACTACAGTACTGACAGGCCCCCCACTACTGTACTGACAGGCCCCACACTACAGTACTGACAGGCCCCACACTACAGTACTGACAGGCCCCACACTACATTACTGACAGGCCCCACACTACAGTCAGTACTGACAGGCCCCACACTACAGTACTGACAGGTCCCACACTACTGTACTGACAGGCCCCACACTACAGTACTGACAGGCCCCACACTACAGTACTGACAGGCCCCACACTACTGTACTGACAGGCCCCACACTACAGTACTGACAGGCCCCACACTACAGTACTGACAGGCCCCACACTACATTACTGACAGGCCCCACACTACAGTCAGTACTGACAGGCCCCACACTACTGTACTGACAGACCCCACACTACAGTACTGACAGGCCCCACACTACAATACTGACAGAGCCCAAACTCCTGAAGGCACTAGCGGCGTGCACTGTGAAACTGGTGTGTTTGTTTTCGCTGTGTGTTTTCACTGTGTTGTCACTAGTGCATTTTCACTGTGCTGGTGCCGCACCGCATGTGGCACTGTACTGCAGACCAGGTATTTGCTCCCAACAGGTCACGGAGGTCAGCCACAACTTGTTGCATTTGCCTGGCTCTGACGTCATGGCGCTGTCCTCATGCTGTCTCGCGCCCCTAGGACTGCCCGCGGCTCGTCTCACTGTGCCGGTCTCTGACGTCACACGCGGTATTTTGGGAAGTTTGCTGCCCTGAAAAAGATCAGCGCCAACTCCTGCGTTTTCTAACCCTGGAGTGCATTCCGAGAACACGCCGACTGATCGGTTGGTACAGACGCCACAGACACATACAGGCAAAGTGTCTACACATGCACCGACACAGCCTACACATAAAGCAAAGTGACTGAGTGTACACACGGACAGACACCAGTACACACGTACTGCCCACAAACAGACACACAACTGAAGACAAACTGCAAACAGACTGCAAACACTGACAAGCAGGCAATTTAAAGTGTCCACACACAGACAACGAACGAAGTGTCTCAGTACCGTCCATACTCCACATAAAGACAAAGTATCTACACACGCCGGACAGTTGAGTCGGCACAAATAGGCAAAGTGAGTCTGCAGACAGACACATACAGACGGACAAAGTGTCTACTGACATACACTGAGACAGACACGTAGAGACAAAGTGTCTACATACAGACTGTCTACACACAAAGTGTCTACACACCGCGGACTACATAGCACATTGGTACAATGAAACGCATCAAGACAAACGGACACAGAGAGTACAATGGCACAAACACTTGAAGACAAACGGACGAAGATAGACAGTAGACTGGACAAACGGACACAGAGACTAACAGTCGACGACACCCACAGGCACGGTTAGAGCGGGCATCTTCCTGGCTGCCTGCTTGGAAGGGGGGGGGGGGAGGAGAGGGGGGAAGGGGGGAGGTAGGTCGGTGTGTGCGCGGCTGTTGCTTAAAAAAATCCATCGATCGATCAGGTCGTCTGGACACACATCCGACTGGTGACGACGTTGTGACGTCATGGCAAAGTGTCTGTTTCCGGAAATGCGGATAAATTGGGCGCGCCGACCGGCGACTGAACATTCTGCACAAATCCGCGTCCATTTTTTTTTTTGGGGGGGGGGGGGGGATGTCTTCTCCCTATTGCGTTGAAAACGGGAAAATGCAATTGACAAAACTACAAACCAACCAACCAACCAACCAACAAACAAAAGCTGACCTAAGTAATGACATGATCACAACGTCCACAAGTCAATGTAAATGGACACCCCACGGAGCGGTTGTACTGTACTGTGAAGGTGATGTAATCTTTGTCAGGAAAGGCGACCTGGAAAGAAACCACCCTGCGAACAACATGAACACTGAGCAACGAAAAGAATCCATAGGGTGACCGTTGAACAGATTATACCACAGAAACCTGGCAAGATTCCTACACCACGATATAATGGTGATGAATGACGTCATGATGGTGATGAGAGTGACGTCATAATAGCGATGAGTAAAGTCAAGATGGTAATGAGTGACGTCATTATGGTGACGATCGTTTCCTATACTCGATTGTGTTCGAATCACGGATAGGAGAAAAATAATTGTGCTGGCGTTTTAATCGCTACCAAGTCTTTGATATCCCCCTTAGGTTAAGGACGATGTGTTCATACCCCCCCGTCCCCCGGTTGAGGACAACGACGTGTTGATATCCCCGTCTGGTTGAGGACAACGGCGTGTTGATATCCCCCTATGGTTGAGGACAACGACGTGTTGATGTCCCCGTCTGGTTGAGGACAACGACGTGTTGATATCCCCCTCTGGTCGAGGACAACGACGTGTTGATCCCCTCTGGTTGAGGACAACGACGCGTTGATATTCCCCTACTTTGAGGACAACGACGTGTTGATATCTCCCTCTGGTCGAGGACAACGACGTGTTGATCCCCTCTGGTTGAGGACAACGACGGATTGATATCCCCTGTAGGTTGAGGACAACGACGAGTTGACATCCCCCCTTAGGTTGAGGACGACGTGTTGATACCCCCCCCCCCCCCCCAACGTCGTGTTGATATCCCCCTTAGGTTGAGGACAATGACGTGTTGATACCCATCTTAGGTTGAGGACAACGACCCCCCTTAGACTGAGGACAACGAAGTGCAGATATCTGTCTTAAGCTGAGGACAACCGCCCCCGGTTGGGGACAACGGTGTGTTGATATTCCCCACTGGTTGAGGACAACGACGTGTTTATGTTGAGGACAACGACGTGTTGATATCCCCATTAGGTTGAGGACAACGACGTGTTGATATCCCCCTTAGGTTGAAGACAACGACGTGTTGATATCCCCCTCTGGTTGAGGACAACGATGTGTTGATATCCCTCTTAGGTTGAGCACAACATCGTGTAGATATCCCCCTCAGGTTAAGGAAAACGACGTGTTGATATCCCCCTTAGGTTGAGGACTCCGTCGTGCTGATATCCCCCTTAGGTTGAGGAAAACGCTGAATGTGACACTTGAGATGGCCCCCGGTATGTACTGTTAGACCGCTTGATCCTGCGTCATTGTCGCCGGCACAGAGGTAGATATCTGTATTAACAGCTCTGTGGTCTCTGGCTATCGATCCTGGAGCCGGTACAGCGTCAGCAGACCCAGTGCCGTGCCATTTACACTGTCTAGGACGGAAATAGACCTGCTGCCCGTGTCAGCTCTGACAAGTAGGTCACGGATGGTGGGGGGTATTCAACACACGATTACTGTCATGGTCACTATAGATGGTCCATGAACGGTGGGCACACGATTACTGTCATGGTCGGTATAGATGGTCCATGAACGGTGGGCACACGATTACTGTCATGGTCTGTATAAGATGGTCCATGAACGGTGGGCACACACGATTACTGTCATGGTCGGTATAGATGGTCCATGAACGGTGGGCACACGATTACTGTCATGGTCGGTACAGATGGTCCATGAACGGTGGGCACACGATTACTGTCATGATCTGTATAGATGGTCCATGAACGGTGGGCACACGATTACTGTCATGATCTGCATAGATGGTCCATGAACGGTGGGCACACACGATTACTGTCATGGTCGGAACAGATGGTCCATGAACGGTGGGCACACGATTACTGTCGTGGTCGGTACAGATGGTCCATGAAAGGTGGGCACACGATTACTGTCATGGTCGGTACAGATGGTCCATGAACGGTGGGCACACACGATTACTGTCATGATCTGTATTGATGGCCCATGAACGGTGGGCACACACGATTACTGTCATGGTCGGTACAGATGGTCCATGAACGGTGGGCACACGATTACTGTCATGATCTGTATAGATGGTCCATGAACGGTGGGCACTCAGCATTACTATAATGACGGAGCTGAGATGTGAATCAGTCATATTATATGAGCTAGATAGGGACACTTTATTAACTGGACACTTAATTAACTGGACACTTTATTAACTGGACACTCTAGGAACTGGGCACTTTATTAACTGGACACTTGAGGAGTTAGTTAGTTAGTTATTTAGGGCGTTACGCCGCGCAAGCAACTAAGACTATTTCGCGGCTCAGCAAAGTCTTTCTCTGCCAGGTCACTAAAAATAAAAGGCACGCGATAAAACGCGATATGTAAATATATATTAAAAATATGTGAAGCTTAAATGAGATTCCGTACAAGATTTCTTTAGGACTATAAACAATATCACAGACTGTGTTATAAAGAAAGACTATATTTTATAAAATAGGTTAGACTCTTTCAAGAAGCTGAAGATGCTGTCAGGGGGGACATCCCTGAACAACACCTTCAGTGAGTCCGCAGAATAGACACTTTAGGAACTGGACACTTTATCAACAGGACACTTTATTAAATGGACACTTTATTAACTGGACATTTATTAACTGACACTTTATTAACTGGACACTTTATTAACGGGACACTTTAGGAACGGGACACTTTAGGAACTGGACACTTTATTAACTGGACACTTTAGGAACTGGACACTTTATTAACAGGACACTTTATTAAATGGACATTTTATTAACTGACACTTTATTAACTGGACACTTTATTAACTGGACACTTTAGGAACTGGACACTTTAGGAACTGGACACTTAAGGAACTTTTTTTTTTTTAAACCCTCCTCCACCCCCGCCTTTTTACAATTGTTTTTTTTTTCTTTATTTTCCTTTTTTTTGGGGGGGGGGGGCGGTCTTTTGTCTGTCTTTTGTCTCTTATTTCTCTCCTTATTTTGAAGACATCAAATCGTTAAAGAGAGAGAGAGAGAGAGACACTTAAGGAACTAAAATCCACCTCAGTCATGAGGAAGCATGCGCATTGTCCAGAACCTGTGCTGTGCACCAAAAACCACGTGAGTTTTCGGCTTAGTTCCAGGACTGAGGGATTCACTGTTCACTACCGTTGGACACGGTCCCTGCACGTGCAACGCCCTGAGTCTTGTCTGAACGACCTGGAGACAGGAGGCACCGAATGGCCGAGTCAGCACTGGAGGCGTGGCGGCCTTGACCTTTGGGGTGGGGCCACCACGCCTTGACCCACTGACACACAGACAGGTGGGATGGGGGCCACTAATTGTGGATCAGTCGGCCTTAAATAGATGTTACGTGATGAGAATAGAATGGCGGTGGATAGATCTGGGATCTAATCAGATCTCTAATAATACAGAAATTGAAAAGGTCATGGACTAGCCGCTCCCACCAGTCGTCTTCTTTTGCCAGAGAGAGAGACGGAGAGGAGCTAGCGATTTTTGCGTCCCGAAATAACCGGGCAGCGCGTATTTGTAGCACAGGCCGATACTGGCCGCATTGTGGATGGAGGAAGCGAGCGGTGGGACGGGTGTCGATCGATGACATTTGTAGGGCGGCTGGCGCCCCGTACCGTACGTGTTTGCAGTGTGGAGTACGCGCCCGCCGGCTTCATTCACGGGGTATTCTTAGCAACGCTACGCCGATATCGGCCTGAAAATAACACCCTCCCTCACTGTCGTCTGCTGCATCACTCTTCTACCGGCTCCCTCCCCGGGTGGCTCGTGGCTTTATTGGAGATGTAGGTTCGCCCGGAAGCTGTACTGTATAGAGAACTATTTCTAGAGCTGTACCGTAACTCTATTTCTATAGCTGAAACCCTATTTCTACAGCTGTACCACAACCCTATTTCTATAACTGTACTAGAATTCTATGTCTACAGCTGTACCACAACTCTATTTCTACAGCTGTACCACAACTCTATTTCTACAGCTGTATCTCGACTCTGTTTCTATAACTGTACTGGAACTCTATTTCTACAGCTGTACCACAACTCTATTTCTAAAGCTGTGCCACAACTCTATTTCTACAGCTGTACCACAACTCTATTTCTATAACTGTACTGGAACTCTATTTCTACAGCTGTACCACAACTCTATTTCTACAGCTTAATCTTAATTGCCCGTTTCGGGATGAATAAAATGCAATTGAATTGAATTGAACTGAATTGAGCTGTACAGTACCACAACTCTATTTCTACAGCTGTACCACAACTCTATTTCTACAGCTGTACCACAACTCTATTTCTTTGACTGTACTGGAACTCTATTTCTACAGCTGTAACACAACTCTATTTCTACAGCTGTAACACAACTCTATTTCTACAGCTGTACCACAACTCTATTTTTATAACTGTACTGGAACTGTATTTCTACAGCTGCACCACAACTCTATTTCTACAGCTGTACCACAACTCTATTTCTACAGCTGTACCACAACTCTTTTTCTACAGAAACCGAAACGGTAATGACTGCGAAGTGGTTACAAGTTAAGCAAATAAAATTATCACATCCTTTGGTGGATGGGTGTTGTGATAATTTTACTATTTTTTCTGGTCCTTTTCTCGCCCACCGTTTTTTTTTTTTTTTTTTTTTTTCCCGCGCCGTGTATGTCAGTACGTCCGCAGAGTTACCTTTTGTTTGTTTGTTGAAGTTATGTTCCATTTGTTTATGTCCTGAAGAAGGCGTAAGCCGAAACGTCGACCTGTGCCGTCCTTTGTCAAAGTTAAGTGGTTTCTGTCCCTTTTGTGTCGCTTTTATTTTCTTTTTCTACAGCTGTACCACAACTCTATTTCTACAGCTGTAGCACAACTCTGTTTCTATAACTGTACTGGAACTCTTATTTCTACAGCTGTACTTCAACTGCATTTCTACAGCAGTACCACAACTCTATTTCTACAGCTGTACCACGACTCTATTTCTGTAACTGTACTGGAACTCTATTTCTACAGCTGTACCACGACTCTGTTTCTGCAGCTGTACCACAACTGTATTTTTACAGCTGTACCACAACTGTATTTTTACAGCTGTACCACAACTCTATTTCTACAGCTGTACCACGACTCTATTTCTACAGCTGCATTGGAACTCTGTTTCTACAATTGTACCAGAACTCTATTTCTGCAACTGTACCATAACTCTATTTGTGTAGCTGTACCACAACTCTATTTTCGGCTGTGGCTGTACCACAACTCTATTTCTACAGTCGGTTGCACTAGAACTCTATTTCTATAACTGTCTTAGAACTCTATTTCTATAGCTATACCAGAGCTTATTTCTATAGCTATACCAGAACTCTATTTCTATAGCTATACCAGAACTCTATTTCTATAGCTATACCAGAACTCAGTTTCTATAGCTATACCAGAACTCAGTTTCTATAGCTATACCAGAACTCAGTTTCTATAGCTATACCAGAACTCAGTTTCTATAGCTATACCAGAACTCTATTTCTATAGCTATACCAGAACTCTATTTCTATAGCTGTACCAGAACTCTATTTCTATAGCTATACCAGAACTCTATTTCTATAGCTATACCAGAACTCAGTTTCTATAGCTATACCAGAACTCTATTTCTATAGCTGTACCAGAACTCTATTTCTATAGCTATACCAGAACTCTATTTCTATAGCTATACCAGAACTCTATTTCTATAGCTGTACCAGAACTCTATTTCTATAGCTATACCAGAACTCTATTTCTATAGCTGTACCAGAACTCTATTTCTATAGCTGTACCAGAACTCTATTTCTATAGCTATACCAGAACTCTATTTCTATAGCTGTACCAGAACTCTATTTCTATAGCTATACCAGAACTCTATTTCTATAGCTATACCAGAACTCTATTTCTATAGCTGTACCAGAACTCTATTTCTATAGCTGTACCAGAACTCTATTTCTATAGCTATACCAGAACTCAGTTTCTATAGCTATACCAGAACTCAGTTTCTATAGCTGTACTAGAACTCTATTTCTATAGCTGTACCAGAACTCAGTTTCTATAGCTATACCAGAACTCTATTTCTATAGCTATACCAGAACTCTATTTCTATAGCTGTACCAGAACTCAGTTTCTATAGCTGTACCAGAACTCTATTTCTATAGCTATACCAGAACTCTATTTCTATAGCTGTACCAGAACTCAGTTTCTATAGCTGTACCAGAACTCTATTTCTATAGCTGTACCAGAAACTCAGTTTCTATAGCTATACCAGAACTCAGTTCTATAGCTATACCAGAACTCAGTTTCTATAGCTATACCAGAACTCTATTTCTATAGCTGTACCAGAACTCAGTTTCTATAGCTATACCAGAACTCTATTTCTATAGCTATACCAGAACTCAGTTTCTATAGCTATACCAGAACTCAGTTTCTATAGCTATACCAGAACTCAGTTTCTATAGCTATACCAGAACTCAGTTTCTATAGCTATACCAGAACTCTATTTCTATAGCTATACCAGAACTCAGTTTCTATAGCTATACCAGAACTCTATTTCTATAGCTGTACCAGAACTCTATTTCTATAGCTATACCAGAACTCAGTTTCTATAGCTATACCAGAACTCAGTTTCTATAGCTATACCAGAACTCAGTTTCTATAGCTATACCAGAACTCTATTTCTATAGCTATACCAGAACTCTATTTCTATAGCTATACCAGAACTCAGTTTCTATAGCTATACCAGAACTCTATTTCTATAGCTATACCAGAACTCTATTTCTATAGCTATACCAGAACTCAGTTTCTATAGCTGTACCAGAACTCTATTTCTATAGCTGTACCAGAACTCAGTTTCTATAGCTGTACCAGAACTCTATTTCTATAGCTATACCAGAACTCAGTTTCTATAGCTATACCAGAACTCAGTTTCTATAGCTATACCAGAACTCAGTTTCTATAGCTATACCAGAACTCTATTTCTATAGCTGTACCAGAACTCAGTTTCTATAGCTGTACCAGAACTCTATTTCTATAGCTATACCAGAACTCTATTTCTATAGCTGTACCAGAACTCAGTTTCTATAGCTGTACCAGAACTCTATTTCTATAGCTGTACCAGAACTCAGTTTCTATAGCTGTACCAGAACTCTATTTCTATAGCTATACCAGAACTCTATTTCTATAGCTATACCAGAACTCTATTTCTATAGCTATACCAGAACTCAGTTTCTATAGCTATACCAGAAACTCTATTTCTATAGCTGTACCAGAACTCAGTTTCTAAAAGCTATACCTGAACTCAGTTTCTATAGCTATACCAGAACTCAGTTTCTATAGCTATACCAGAACTCAGTTTCTATAGCTATACCAGAACTCAGTTTCTATAGCTATACCAGAACTCTATTTCTATAGCTGTACCAGAACTCTATTTCTATAGCTGTACCAGAACTCTATTTCTATAGCTATACCAGAACTCAGTTTCTATAGCTATACCAGAACTCAGTTTCTATAGCTATACCAGAACTCTATTTCTATAGCTATACCAGAACTCAGTTTCTATAGCTATACCAGAACTCAGTTTCTATAGCTATACCAGAACTCAGTTTCTATAGCTATACCAGAACTCTATTTCTATAGCTGTACCAGAACTCAGTTTCTATAGCTATACCAGAACTCTATTTCTATAGCTATACCAGAACTCTATTTCTATAGCTATACCAGAACTCTATTTCTATAGCTGTACCAGAACTCAGTTTCTATAGCTATACCAGAACTCAGTTTCTATAGCTGTACTAGAACTCTGCTTCTACAGCTAAACCAATAGCTGTACCACTATTTCCATAACTGTACTGACTATAACTCTAGGTATTTCTTTAGCTGTACCAGAACTCCAGTTCTTCAGCCGTACACGATTCCTGGTTCTATAGCTGTACTAAAACTCTATTTCTGCATTTGTATTAGTACACTATTTCTATAGCTGACACTTTCCTTTAACTCTTCAACGCCCACGCACAAATCGCATTTTTACTTGAAATCTTTAGATCACGAGAAGCCACCTCATGCCACTATTATGCTGTCTGCAGCGGTCTCGGGCCTAGCGGGCGGGGAAGGCCCAAGCCTTGTGCAGTACTAGTAGTGGCTTGAAGTGGCTCCTACTGGTATGCAGTGGCCTGTTTGTTTTAATCAGAACTGGCTGGTTGTCTTCACACGATGTGTCACAGGTGTGGTGGATATCATAACCGTAGCTGGTTGTCCTCACACGATGATATAATTATTGTAGCTGGTTGTCTACACTCGATGTGTGTGTTGTGGTGAATATGATTACTGTAGGTCAGTGACTGGTTGTCTTCAAACGATGTGTCAGTGTTATCGGTGGTGGATATTATTCCTGTAGCGTGTTTCCTTCACACGATGTATGTGTGTTGTGGATATCATTACTGTAGCTGATTGTCTTTACTCGATGTATCAGTGTAGTGGTCGATATTATCACTGTAGCTGGTTGTCTTCACACGATGATAGACTGTAGCTGCTTGTCTTCACGCGATGTATCAATGTTGTGGTTGATCATTACTGTAGCTGGTTGTCTTCACACGATGTATCAATGTTGTGGTTGATATAATTACTGTAGCTGGTTGTCTTCACACGATTTATCAGTGTTGTGGATATAATCACTGTGTCTGGTTGTCTCCACTGGATGTGTCAGTGTTGTGGTGAATATGATCACTGTAGCTGGCTGTCTTCACTCAATGTGTCAGTGTTGTGGTTGATGTAATTACTGTGTCTGGTTGTCTCCACTCGATGTGTCAGTGTTGTGGTGGACATGATTTACTGTAGCTGGTTGTCTTCACTCAATGTGTCAATGTTGTGGTTGATGTAATTACTGTGTCTGGTTGTCTCCACTCGATGTGTCAGTGTTGTGGTGGACATGATTTACTGTAGCTGGTTGTCTTCACTCAATGTGTCAGTGTTGCACACACACACACACACACACACACACACACACACACACACACACACACACACACACACACACACACTGACACACACACACACACACACACACACACACACACACACACACACACACACATCACTACCGGCTGTAGGGAAAAGTGTGTTAGTGTAAATATCATGTCGCGTGTACACACAGTATACACACACACACACGCAAGCAGCGCTTCTGGCTACTTCTATACGGACGGGAAACATTTCCTGTGCGCTGAGCGGAAGATAATGACGTCAGCGAACAAAAATCAATATTTCAAGCGCTGCAGTGTCCTCATTTCTGCCTTCCCTCCAGCATATCATTGTCTTTTTATATGTCAGATCAGACAGACAGTACACGAGCACACATCTAAATTGTTTGTGAGTGGGTTGGAGCCAGTTGAAGATAATCGGGGCGACTGTGACTGTAAAACTGTACCGTATGGATAGTCTGTAGCCATGACTGGCGTTGTTTTGAAGGTGGCTTATTGTTGTATACCGAGCTTTGACACACACACAGAATTGTACTGACTCACGCTGACCTAACCCTAACCCTAACGCTGTCCTACACTGAACTTGTACACAGAGTTGCAGTTAACCCTAACCCGTGTGCACATTTAGAGTTGTCACGACTAACCCTAACCCGTGTACACATTTAGAGTTGTCACGACTAACCCTAACCCTAACCCGTGTACACATTTAGAGTTGTCACGACTAACCCTAACCCTAACCCGTGTACACATTTAGAGTTGTCACGACTAACCCTAACCCTAACCCTAACCCGTGTACACATTTAGAGTTGTCACGACTAACCCTAACCCGTGTACACATTTAGAGTTGTCACGACTAACCCTAACCCGTGTACACATTTAGAGTTGTCACGACTAACCCTAACTCATGTACACATTTAGAGTTGTCACGACTAACCCTAACCCGTGTACACATTTAGAGTTGTCACGACTAACGCTAACCCATGTACACATTTAGAGTTGTCACGACTAACGCTAACTCATGTACACATTTAGAGTTGTCACGACTAACGCTAACCCATGTACACATTTAGAGTTGTCACGACTAACGCTAACTCATGTACACATTTAGAGTTGTCATGACTAACGCTAACTCATGTACACATTTGTCACAAATAGCCACAACTGTGGCTGTGGTTTCCACAACAGATTCTGATTGGCTGCACTACGTCACTCGGCGTGCAAACCGTGTATGACAGTGCATCTTCAATCGGTTTGTCACCGATCACTGCTGTGTTCAATTTTGTAGTTAAGCCTGCTCTTAACTGAGCGCAGCGCGCGAAACACACGTGCACATCACAGTCGTTGCGCTCGGCGTATCTCTTAACTGCAAAACTGAACACAGCAGTGCTCGGTGACAAACCGATTGAAAATGCACTGTCCGAGTCCGCCATGCACGGTTTGCACGCCGAGTGACGTAGTACAGCCAATCAGAACCTGTTGTGGAAGCCGCAGTCATCGTTGTGGCTGTTTGAAATCCAGGGCCGCGTTTCTTAAGGCGGGCGCTTCGAAACGTTCCGGGGCGCTTTCCTATGAAACCGTCTATAGGCACCTTGCCCGCGGCGAGCGGAAAAAGCGCCCGCGCGCGAAGTCTGAAGCTAGTTTGCCGCGAGCAAAAGGTCACGTGGTCAGTTTCTATGTAAACAAAGATGGCGGCGCCCATCGAAGGCTTCGTTGAAGTGGAACTAAGAAATGGCTTAAAATGAATTTGCGGGTGGATGGAGACCTTCTGTCCCAACTTGTAATTGTGCAGAATAGTATACGAAAATAATTTGAGCTAATTGCACCGGGCCGTGGTCGCCAGTCATTCAGGGATATGTCGTGCGTGTTTGTGGGGAAGGAGTGGTCAAAGTGAGTACGTAATGGTGCCTTACGTCTCCGTTTTGCATCGAGCAGAACATGCATACTAGCGGTATATCATGCTCCAAGCCAGTAATTATTGCTCCTCCTCAAAAATGTCGTCTTCTGCGCTCAAAAGATGACTGATAGCTGCGAGCACTAGAGTTTTCTTCTTCCTCAGTTTTCAACCTTGCCAACAACAGTGTTCGTGATTCCGCCGCCATTTTGAAAGCGCTTTGGTTCTAATTGGCCGTTTCCCAACGAGGCAAAGCGACTTTCGCAAGCGCCCGCGAGCGCCTTTCCGTAAGAAACGCGGCCCAGGTTGCTGTGATGACGTCACATCGGTGGAAACCCCCAAAATCACAACTGTGTCACAACTGTGGACAGCACTGTGGCGCTCCGCAGTGCCCAGTTAAGAGCCGGCTTTAGTAGACACACCGAGCGCAACGACTGTGATGTAATGATTCTGGATATAATGATTTTGGATATAATGATTCTGGGTATAATGATTCTGGATATAATGGTTCTGGATATATAGGGTTCTTGACATAATGATTCTGGATATAATGGTTCTGGATATAATGAATCTGGGTATGATGATTCTGGATATAATGATTCTGGATATAATGATTCTGGGTATAATGATTCTGGACATAATGGTTTTGGATATATAGGGTTCTGGACATAATGATTCTGGATATAATGGTTCTGGGTATAAGGGTTCTGGATATAATGATTCTGGGTATAATGATTCTGGATATAACGATTCTGGACATAATGATTCTGGATATAATGATTCTGGATATAATGATTCTGGATATAATGATTCTGGCTTTAATGGTTCTGGGCATAATGGTTCTGGATATAATGCCATGGTTCTATAATGGGCATAATGGTTTTGGATATAATGATTCTGGATATAATGTCTCTGGCTATAATGGTTCTGGGCATAATGGTTTTGGATATAATGAAAATGTCGCCTTTGTGTGTTATTACTGATTTATCCAAAACACAAGGATGGCAAACTGACAGAACTGAATACGTAAAGCGGAGGGGTTTTATTTATTAGTGCATTTATTTTGGCACGTTGGTGATCATGATACAATGTTTTACATTGGGAATTAAGTCTCGAACCCTTCACATCATCACACGGCAGGGAAGGCTCGAACCCTTTTTACCCTAACACAGGGAATTAAGGTTCGAACCCTTTTAACCCCTAACGTAGGGAATTCAAACCCTCAAGCAGGGTCCCGCTTGCCAGCTTTTACAATTTGGAAACGGTCGTATCCTTGGAAATAATCCCTCTACTTGTTCCCCAAAAATAGCCAGGTTAAGCTGTGTCCCAATTTGAAGGCAAGGCGTGAGTGTGTTGAAGACAGGTTTTGTCCTTGTCGTGTATGCTGGTTATGATGAAGCACTCTCCTGCTGAACCGCACAAGGTGGTAAATCATGACACAGGGGACAGACAACTCGTGCGCTTCACTTGGCGGTCGGGGCAATGCCCACATACATAACACATCCCAAGTCACGTGGTGTCAGGGATCACACACACACACACACACACACACACACACACACACACACACACACACACACACACACACACACACACACACACACACACACACACACACACACACACACACACACACACACACGCGCGCGCGCGCGCGCGCACACACACACACGCACACGCACACACACACACACACACACACACACACATTGTCTATATTACTTTGATGTCCTGACTTCATGTTTTCTACATCTGTTTATCATGTTTTCAATGTTCTATATATCACACGTACATCTGTTTATCATGTTTTCAATGTTCTATATATCACACGTACATCTGTTTATCATGTTTTCAATGTTCTATATACAACATGTACATCTGTTTATCATGTTTTCAATGTTCTATATACAACATGTACATCTGTTTATCATGTTTTCAATGTTCTATATATATACAGCATGTACATCTGTTTATCACGTTTTCAGTGTTCTATATACCACATGTACATCAACCGTCGCGAACCCTCTGGTCGTCGTCCGAGAGGCTTCTCAAAATTCCCAAGAGCAACCTGAAATCCTTTGGCGAGCGCTCTGTCAGTTTTGTCGCACCAACCTTTTGGAATTCCCTGCCAGCACATCTGAGAAATGCACCCACACTGTCTATTTTTAAGAGCAATCTGAAGACGTTCCTCATTTGTAAAGCCTTCCAGTAATTTCCCGTGTCAGTAATTAGTCAGTTTCACAAGTGTATGTCTGTCCATCATTTGTAGTAAAATGTGCGTGAGTGTCGGTGAGTGATTGGCGCATTGAGTTTATTCCAAAGAAATGAGACCCACAAATGCCATTTATTATTATTATTATTATTACATCTGTTTATCAACTTCATTATCATAGTGTACTGTGGAGTTTAAGAGTGAACAGTATTTTGTTTCAGAAAAAAAAAGTACAACTGTGCTTTTCTTCTCGCGCACCTTGTAATGTGTAATGTGGAATGGCTGCAAAACAGCGCCTTAACTAGCTTCTCTATCAGTGAAAGGAAGGAAGAAAAGAAAAGAAACAGGAGGAAGTAGATCTCATTAAGAGCGCGGATGTTGGCAGGATCGATATTAACCCTTTAGTACCCGAGTAACGCGTGCCGTGCGTCACTCACGAAACGTATCTCCGGTAAGCGAGCAGTGTGGTGGTTAATATCGAACAGAGGAAGCGTGTATGTCTCAAACGTATTTTTCCCTGCGCGGCATCTTAAAATGTCAAGCTGTTGCCATGGTAGCCGGGTGGAAGAAATCAGCTGGCAGGTCATCTTACGGCGGCTACAGTCTATTTCTAGTTCTTGCCAAGGCAGCCAGAAAACACTAGATGGTTTCACGATTCGCGGATCAAACTTATTTGCTTCCTAAGCAGGCAGATTGGTTTTTTTTTTTTTTTTTTTTAAATTTCAGCAATACACGACTTGAATGTGACCGGCAGATCACCCCAAGAAGTGCCTATCGGCCATTACGTGGGTTGCTCGTCAGCATGCACAGCACGTCCTCGTTTGATCACACTCAGACGTTGAACTCATTGAAAAAAGGTGATAAATGTCCCTGGTCCCTGACAATCATTTTACCAGTGGTTGGATCAGGTCATCAACGATCAAGTCATCAACGATTAGGTCATCAACGATCAAGTTATCAACGATCAAGACAGTGAAAGAGGGTGGGCAAATGACCACAGTCCCTGACAATCACTTTAACGCAGGTTGACACCAGATCAGCTCATTAGGTTGACACGTGGAAACACCGATACAGGCCCGCTTTGGGAAAACGAACTGTATAAAGTTGATGTGAGAAATGAATATAGTGCTGTAGGCCTGCTGTATGGAAAAATGAACTGTATAAAGTTGATGTGAGAAATGAATATAGTGCTGTAGGCCTGCTGTATGGAAAAATGAACTGTATAAAGTTGATGTGAGAAATAAATAGAATATAGTACTGTAGGCCTGCTGTATGGAAAAATGGACTGTATAAAGTTGACGTGAGAAATAAATAGAATATAGTAATGTAGGCCTGCTGTATGGAAAAATGAACTGTATAAAGTTGCATAAGCCGTGAAGATAAGAGTGGTTGTTTGTGTTGGAAAATAACTTCCAGCGAACCACCACGACAACAACGACAACAACAACAACAGATATCTATCAGCACTTTTCGGTTTGATCTGCCAAAAAAAACCCAACACCATCAAACACTGACCTGACGCCCCCCCCCCCCCCCCCAACAAAAAAAAAAGAAAAGAAAAGAAAACAAAAACAAACAAACAAAACAAGCAAACAAAAAACAACAAACAAACAAAACAACAACAACACAACCACTACCAACAAAGTTGTGATCAGTGTGACATGAGGAAGGACGACAGCTCACACTTGCTTGCGCGCGGCCAAAGGGAAGCAATCATAAAGTGAGTAAAATCGTGCTTGCCTCCCATTGGAGATTGGAAGTCAGATTTTGCTCACTGGTGCATTCTGCAGCAAGTTTCTGTATACACTCCTCCTCACGTGACTGTGACACCCTCCTTTCTTGCAGTACCTGTCTCACACTTACAGCTGAACAAAAAACGGCCTTAAAAAAAAAGAAAAAAAAATTGCTGCCCCAACTCTTTGCCAGCTCCAGTGGTGTTCCTCCCAGGTCATGGATGGAACCCACGGAGGACTCGGAAGCTGGGACAATTTTTTATTATGCATGATGATGGAGATGCAGATGATGGTAAGATGATGCTATGGAGGTCCATGTGGTTTGGGACTGCGGGACAGGGCCGCATTCCACGCTTCCTGTCATAAATATCCCGGCACTAACCAGGCCCGGGAACTACTGCACCTGCGGTGCTGGCCGTGTAATCATCCACATCATAAGACGTGTCATACCAAGGGGAGCACCCCCAAAGTCGCACCCGTGAAGTGGGTGAATCTCGGCTGTGTGGCAACAGCCTCCCCACTGGGCCCGTAGCACACCCGCTCTGGGTAGGAGCCGACCTACGTAAGAAAAATCCCGCTTGCCTCGGCTGCCGCGGGACTCGAACCCGGGTCTCCCGGTCCATGATCCGAAGTGCTAACCACAACACTACGGGGCCGGTAAAACAGCCAAATTTTGTTAAAAATAAAAATGGTGGGAAATGCTTTCTTGGCATCCGTTGAATAGGTTGCGTGTAATAACAAGGAGGAATGGCCCCATCCCATGACGTTGTTTCTTCAAATCACATGCTATTTTGTCTGTTTTGTTGTTATTGTTGCCGGTGTTTGTTTGTTTGTTTTTTTCTTTTTCTTTCTCGCTTCAAGCGTGTAATGCCTACCAAGACACTAGCTCCGCTACGCTATAGATGACGTCAATTAAACTTTTAAACAATTAATCTTACTGGTCAAGACTGTCTGTTTTACTTATTTTTGTAGTCTCTTTTATCAAAATGTTTATCATTTGTGTCTTATTAGTATGCGGGCCAGAACTGCAATTTCCCAAATATGGGATCAATAAAGTATTCTGTATTCTGTATTCTGTCTGTATTCTGTAAACATTTGACGTCAGCCTCATGCTGTCGTCTGACAGAGGATGCTTGTTCATGTCTTGTGATTTCCCTGTTGGTGTTGTGACTTTCCCGACTAAATTAATTTTCACATAACATCTGGAAGATCTAGAGGGCTCTTAAAGTGTCGGAGGCAGTGACGATATTTACAGATTTTGTCTGCAAACGAAATATTTAACGTCAGCCGATCCGCTTATGCTTTGGAGGCAGTAAGGAAAGAAACCGAAAATGAAAAAAAAAAAAAAAAAAAAAAAAACATCGCTTTTGGCTTTGACTTTCCATTTTTATTTTCAATTTCATTGAACTTTTCACATTTCAGCCGGGATCGAAATCAGCGTGACTTCAGACATGACCGACGTGATGAACGTGGCTCCATGGGCTGTATTCATGATGACAGAGAGGGTTCTTGTTCATGTCTTGTGGTTTCCATGCTGCTGTTGCGACTTCCCTGACTGAATTAATTTTTACATAAAATCTGAAAGATCTAGAGGTCTGATGAGATACGAACTTGAACACCTTGGATTGTATTTACGAATATATATATATATATATGACTTGGTGATTTTAGCCGCTCACGACCATGGTTTCGGGTCAATGAGCGGCTAAAATCACCAATTCATATGGCCTTGGTTGTACCGACCATTTTCCTCCCGGTGGCAGGGGAATGGGGGCCCTATGAATGGTGAGATACCCTTAGATCTGTTAGACGTTTCAGCGGTAGGATGGTAGGTCCCCCCCCCCTCTCCAATGTGGCTTGTAGCCAATATAGGGCAAGGCGGACTTGTCCACTGGCATACAAAGCACACATCTCCTAGATCTAGGGAGCGCTCTCAGCTTTACTTACTTCCCCTATTTTCAAATTGACCTGATTGTTTAGCGACGCCTTTGTTCCTATTTTATATATATATTTCTTTTGCACAAAATCTGTCAGAGCTACAGTCCTGTGCTACGAATCCATTCAGGTCTTTTTTCACGCAAGGGTTCTGACCATTACAAATACTGTAACTCAAGTCCTATACATAATCCTAACCCTACACCTAACAATAACCCTAACTCTAACCTTAAACCAACCCTAACGCTAACCCTAGCCGGATTCCTAGTTACTATAGGGTTTGGCAAAACCCTTGCGAGAAAACAATTCACTGTGTAACTTTGCAAGTTTCCTAAACTGACGAATTAGTTGACACTGCATGGCACAAGCTGGAAGTGTACAAATATCTAAACTTGTGGAAAACCACATTACAAACGTCTATCGACACTGTAACTTCTTGTCTTGTGATTTCCCTGCCCAACCCGGCCAAACTATGACAAAAGATGAGGAAACTGGACATTTGCTGATTCAGTGAAAGATGCACCTTGATGGCATGTATACTGACATGTACAGGTTCGGAAGAGAAATGGGGGCAGCCTACAAAAATGTCAGCCCGAGACATGGATTTCCTGTTCCAATCGGCACGAAACAGTAGTATTGACATTACACAAACTGTCTGCTTTCATCGTCTTAGAAATAACCGGTTACGTGTCTAACACAGGGCCGTAGCAGGCTCCTCAGGATTGGTCCGGCGGCAACCCACACGCCCTCTCATACCTAGTTCCTGCCCAAATGACCATCACCTCGATGGCAAGAATAACGCGTTTCCGGTTTGTTTCTTCCCCCTTTTTAAGTTGTTTCTCTATAGAGAAACAACTTTATGAGACGGGGCAGATTTTGCTACGCGCAGCAGCAAGTTTCAGTGATACAAAACAAGACTGTGACGTTTCTCCACACAATACTTACTTTCACGCACACAGTGACGTAACGAAATCTGCGTCATAGACACCTTACGTGCACACTTTGCTGCTGCGTTCTTTTTGGCGGGAATGACGTGTGTCTGTGTGTGTGTGTGGACGGATGTAATGATGGCTATCTCCTAAACCACCTCGTTGGAGGCCTTTTTACTTTGAGATAAAATGGGAATTCACCTTCTCCAGACCTACTTTTCACGATTTTTAGCCTACTGCATTTTCAAAAGAGTTATCGCCGATTTATAAAAATCGGTCATGTTACGAATTTTTTCGAAAAAAATGTTCAAATGGCTTCATTTTCTGAAATTGGGAAGATCATCCAATTATACTGCCTGTTTTCGTAGCACAGCTATGTAGCTCTGACAGGTTTTGTGTAGAAAAATATTTCCGAGGTAGGGGTGGTTTGCATATAAAGCCAAATATCTATGAAAAGACTCCTTCAAATTACTCATCATTCCGGTATTTTTGTCACTTGTGCCAACTGCACATATGACATGAACTGCTGCACTATTATAGCTTTAGTATTAAGAATAGCAGAGCTTTTAGATAAACACATTTTTCACGTTTCTGCGAGAAGCGCCGGTCAAAATAGTTCCAATTTTGCAATTTCGTAAGTACAAACCAAGGCACTTCCGTCCACGTTTCATCAGTTCTCTAGATCTTCCAGATTTTATGTCAAAATTAATTCAGTCACGGAAGTCACAAAAGCAACAAGGAAATCACAAGATATGTAGAAGTATCATCTGTCAGACGAGCAGCGTGGGGCTGACGTCAAATGTTTGGTTCGCAGACAAAATCTGCAAGTATCGCCACTGCTTCCGACATTTCATCAGCCCTCTAGATCTTCCAGATTTCATGTGAAAAATAATTCAGTCGGAGAAGTCAAAAAGCCAACAGGGAAATCACAAGACATGAACAAACATCCTCAGACGATCTCAGTGCTAGAGGCTGACGTCGAAAGTTTACTTCACGGAATTGACGTCATCTCTCTCTCTCTTTCTCTGTATGACGACCTGCCTGGGCTGACGTCAAATGTTTAGATCACGGAACTGAAGTCTCTCTCTCTCTCTCTCTCTCTCTCTCTCTCTCTCTCTCTGGGGAGCCAGGGTCGCCGAATGGTAGAGCGTTGGACTTTCAATGCTTGGGCCGAGAGTTCGAATCCTGGCCGCTGGGGCCAAATATTTGTGCTGGCCTTTTTCTCGTTGCCCCGTCTTTGATATCACCCTTATGAGGGGGAAAAGGACGTTAAACTCCTAAACACCCACCCACCCACTCACCCACCCTCTCTCTGTGCCTCTCTCTCTCTCTCCCTCCCTTCTTCCCCCACCCGGCCCCACCCCCAGTCACGTGGCTAATCGGTCGAGGTCGTAGAGGATCTAGTGTCATTGGTAGAACTTGGAGAGGGGAGAACCGGCAACAATAACTACAAAGACAAAATAAAATGAAGTTTGGAGAAACAACTTTGTAGGACGGGGCCGTTCCTCCTTGTTTTCTTTCCCGCCGATGGTTTCTGCCCCTTATTGCTTGGCAATTGTACGGGAGGTTACTCCGCCGGACGAGAAACGAAGATCAGGCGAAATGTGACAAAATATGTTCTTCGCCCCCCCCCCCTCCCCCCCTCTCTTTTTTTTTTTTTTTTTAAACGGAATTATTGGTCCAGCGCTCGCCGGACCGCCGGACCCGGGTACTACTGCCCTGTAACATGACTTTGAGTTTGAGGTGGCAGCATATTTTGAAGTAAATTATCTACGTCCATCACAAACACAACGGGTTACATGTAAAACATGAACGGGTTACACGTAAAACAGGGACTTTCAACTTTGAAATAATGTTATATTCTGCTGTACAATATTTATTTCCATCTTAGACACAACGGGCTACATGTAACACATGACTTTGAAATGAAACCCTCATATTTTGAAGTAAAAAATATGTTTCATTTTTTTTTTTTTTGCGCGCGATCAGTGAAAGATACGAGGGCCATTATGTTTTGCAGCCTGGCTTTTCCAGAACACTTACAACCAATCTGTCTACTCATAGTTTTGGAAGAACCTCCCGTCAGCCTGTAAACAATTTGCCATCCCCTCAAACTAGCTGTCCATGACACCCGACCACGTTGACTGGGGTAGGTCCAAAATGACACCCTCGAACAATGCTCGGGCATCTTCTGCGCTCCGAAACTGCTTTCCCGTCAACTGCCTCTTGACGGAAGGAAGCAAAAACAGTCACAGAGGGATAAGCCAGGGGAATATGGTTGGTGGGTAACCAGCTGAACATTATTTTCGGCTAGACAGTCCAGAGTTGCAGCTACTATGTGCGCGCTGGCACTTTCATGATGAAGCAGTAGACCACGGACACCCGCTCGGGGACGCTGTTTGCACCATGCCTGGAAGACTTTAGGCAAACAGTGGTTAACATACCAGTCAGCCGTAACCATCTTTCTGTCCTCAAGCAGTATGGTGGCAAAGTGGCCAGATTTTACAAAAAACAAAACAAAAAAACAACAACATTTGTTTGGAAGCACTTCTGTTTCTTTTGAAGTTAACTGATGTGGGTTGTCACCTGAGAAGACCCACACCGCCGACTGTTGCTTCGTTTCGGGGTCGTATTGGTATACCCAGGTTTCGTCTCCTGTTACGATGTCCCAGACCCGAGGGGACTTTCCTCCGTCAAATTTTCTTAGCATGTGGGTGCACCAGTTCACCCTACCCCGATTCTGCTCTTCAGTCAGGTTGTAGGGCACCCAACGGGCACAACTTTTCCCTATGCCAAGGCAGTCGTGAAGGATGCAAATGAGATTTGCCGATGAAATCTTCATGATATCCTGTGTTACAACGTACATCATTTTGGGTCCTTCTTAATCATGGATTCTGCCCTAGAAACGTTTTCTGGGGTAACGGTCGTTGCCATTCGACCACAACGGTCATCGTCTTCAACTGTTGTCTGGCCAGACATGAACTGTCGGAACCACCTAAAACCAGTGGCTTTGGACGGAGATTGATCTCCAATACAGTGTTTTAAACTTTGAAAACAGCCCTGAAAAGATTCTACCCGGCAGTAGTCACAATACACCATGGCCCGAAAATCCCTTCCAGAAAGGCCAACACTGCTGGCTAAAGACCCGTCACCCGTACTGCACATTTTGTCGCATGGAATATAAACGGTTGTACGGAATCAAGTAATTTTTGTTTTCATAAGTATTATGAAACTGGTCTACGATGTGATGTAAACAGAAAAGTAGTGACGTCATTAGTTCATCCAGGTTGCAAAACATAATGAGAGGGCCTCGTACACCTCAGAAGAAAAAGTAGCGTCAATCTCCATGTAATACATAATATTATGATGACAGGACATTCATACACCCTTAGTATGACGCCAGTTAGGGTTGTTAGGGTTACATTTAGGGTTGTTAGGGTTAGGGTTATCGTTAGGGTTAGGAATATCATTAGGGCTAGGGTGATTAGGTTATTAGGGTTACAGTTAGGATCACAGTTAGGGTGATTAGGGTTACAGTTAGGGTTAATATGGTTATTAGGGTTAGGGTTACAGTTAGGGTTAATATGGTTATTGGGGTTAGGGTTACAGTTAGGGTTAGGGTTACAGTTAGGGTTATTAGGGTTAGGGTTATTAGGGTTATTAGGGTTAGGGTTACAGTTAGGGTTAGGGTTATTAGGGTTAGGGTTGTTAGGGTTAGGGTTTTTTAGGGTTACAGTTAGGGTTAGGGTTACAGTTAGGGTTAGGGTTACAGTTAGGGTTATTAGGGTTAAGGTTATTAGGGTTAGGGTTGTTAGGGTTACAGTTAGGGTTAGGGTTACAGTTAGGGTTAGGGTTAGGGTTATTAGGGTTAGGTTTTTTTTTAGTGTTACAGTTAGGTTAGGGTTACAGTTAGAATTATTAGGGTTAAGGTTAAGGTTATTAGGGTTACAGTTAGGGTTACGGTTAGGGTTAGGGTTATTAGGTTAGGGTTAGGGTTATTAGGGTTAAGGTTAGGGTTATTAGGGTTACAGTTAGGGTTACAGTTAGGGTTATTAGGGTTAGGGTTATTAGGGTTAGGGTTAGAGTTAGGGTTATTAGGGTTAGAGTTATTAGGTTATTAGGGTTATTAGGTTAGGGTTACAGTTAGGGTTAGGGTTATTAGGATTACAGTTAGGGTTATTAGGGTTAGGGTTACAGTTAGGGTTAATATTGTTATTAGAGTTAGGGTTACAGTTATTGTTAGGGGCTAGGGTTACAGTTAGGGTTAATATGGTTATTAGGGTTAGGGTTACTGTTAGGGTTATTAGGGTTATAGTTATGGTTGCTGTAAGAACTTTTCCCTTTGGGAACATTTTTCGGGGGGGGGGGGGGGGGTGGCATAGACAACTCGGACAGAACAGTAAACGTGATCATCGTCAATGTTTTTGTGCATTGCTAGTGCCGCCATTACATTCCACACCTCCATACCTCCTCGCCCTCTTGTCATCACAGGAACCTCTCCTTCCCCCCCCCCTCCCCTCCTCCGCCTATTCTGCTAATCACCTTTTCCTCCCGCGTGTCCTTAGGTGTCAAGAGCCAGTTGATATATAATTTGAGTGATGTTTCATTGGTAATTTATCTGCATTTTTTATATAGCAGGAGACATTTAACTGTAAACGGCTGAACCTGCGCGGACAGCTGAACGGCACGAGTGTTTGTTAGGGCATGTGTGCCTCGTGCTTGAGCACTGCTCATGCAAGTAACAATTCGTTTGTGAACACTGCTCATGCAGGTGACAACTCGTGTGTGAACACTGCTCACGCAGGTAACAACTCGTGTGTGAACACTGCTCATGCAGGTAACAACTCGTATGTGAACACTGCTCATGCAGGTGACAACTCGTGTGTGAACACTGCTCATGCAGGTAACAACTCGTGTCTGAACACTGCTCATGCAGGTAACAACTCGTATGTGAACACTGCTCATGCAGGTAACAACTCGTGTGTGAACACTGCTCGTGCAGGTAACAACTCGTATGGCGGTGAACACTGCTCATGCAGGTAACAACTCGTGTTTGAACACTGCTCATGCAGGTAACAACTCGTATGGTGGTGAACACTGCTCATGCAGGTAACAACTCGTGTGTGAACACTGCTCGTGCAGGTAACAACTCGTGTGTGAACACTGCTCATGCAGGTAACAACTCGTGTGTGAACACTGCTCATGCAGGTAACAACTCGTGTGTGAACACTGCTCGTGCAGGTAACAACTCGCGCGTGAACACTGCTCATGCAGCTGACAACTCGTGCGTAAACACTGCTCGTGCAGGTAACAACTCGTGTGTGAACACTGCTCATGGAGGTAACAACTTGTGTGTGTGAACTGACACTGCTCATGCAGGTAACAACTCATGTGTGAACACTGCTCATGCAGGTGACAACTTGTGTGTGAACACTGCTCATGCAGGTGACAACTCATGTGTGAACACTGCTCATGCAGGTGACAACTCGCGTGTGAACACTGCTCATACAGGTAACAACTCGTGTGTGAACACTGCTCGTGCAGGTGACAACTGATGCGTGAACACTGCTCATGTAGATGACAAACTCGTGTGTGAACACTGCTCATGCAGGTAACAACTCGTGTGTGAACTCTGCTCGTGCAGGTGACAACTGATGCGTGAACACTGCTCATGCAGATGACAAACTCGTGTGTGAACACTGCTCATGCAGGTAACAACACTGCTCATGTGGCTCACATGTTTTAGTAAGACGAGTAAGCCTATAGTCAGCCACTCCCGCTCAGACTCGTACGGAAGCAGACGGTTCTAGTAAAGCTTGGAGCCCCCACTGGTGACCGTCACCCGCCATGGTCCAAAATGATCAGTTCACTGACTGAGCACCCTATAACTCTGCTTGTCTGTACAGCATGGGCCCAAGTGATCTGTGTAACTGAGACCGATATACTGACAACAGTAGCAGACTGTAGAAGAGTCAGTTGTGCACTTCGTGTCCTGTTTTGTACGTCCGTAATAGTTAGATTGTGAACAGGAAATGTTGCAAACTCATTCTCCGTTCGTAGTATGCGGCTGAGTGCGAGCGTGTTTGTTGTATGTGCTGGTGCGTGTAAATGCGAGTGTATGAGTGTATGCTTGCGTGTGTCAGTGCTTTCCATGTACTCTGGCACGTGAGCAAGGTTCAAGACACTGGGTACATTTTTTGTCAATGATATTTATACTGTTAAAGTTTGTCATTTCCAAGATGGCATGAGTGTGAAATCACCGTGTATGGTTCCACAATGTTCATCAACCGTTTGTGTTTACAGGGTTTCCACAGACATGATTATTGCCTTTTGAATGTTTGTAGTTTTCTTGGCTTACTTTTTTTTTTTCCAAATCAACAAGACAGCAATTTCTATAATTCTTTATTCAATATATATCTGATTTCTAAAAGTACAATTTCGCAACCAATCCCCAAAGACAAAACAAATGAGCAGTCCTTAAAACATTTGTTCTTCCACATGCATGTTGACATTTTGTTCAAAACATGCCGTGGTGCATGTTTTAATAATAAGTACTGTATAGGTGCTTTACCCAATTTCATGAATCGGCTCAAAGCGCCGCGAACTGAACCCAACATGCACGCTCACGTGAATCACACGCACTCTCTCACACACTGGACATAAACACATTACAATCACCTGGTGCGAAGGGTCAGCTCAGCTATTTAAATTTCGTAATTTTGAATTGCATTTATTTTTCATTTCTTGTGGGCTGAACATTTCTAGAGCAGAGGGGGAGGAAGCCGGAGTACCTGGAGAGAACCCCCTGACGATCGGCCCGAATGAATGGTGCCACACACGAGAAGGAAAATTTCTTTGCCCCGAGTGGGACTCGAACCCCTGACCTCTTGCATCGGTGACAAGTCTCTTAACCACTAGACCACCAACCGTTTTGATGAGTTAACTTTAAAAAAAAAAAAAAAAATCAAATTTTGGGCCTTCTGCTGAATTATTCAGGGTGGGTGGGTGTTTAACGTCCTTTCCCACCACATAGGGTGATATCAAAGGTGGGCCAACGATGAAAAAGCCAGCACAAATATTTGGCCCCAGCCGGAATCGAACTCACGACTCGAGCATTAGAAGTCCAACGCTCTACCATTCGACCACCCCGGCTCCCCCACGCAATCGTGCACGCACAAATCTAAGCCCGAGCTCACATCCTTTCGACTAGCCCATAAACCACGCCCATCGCAAATCTCCCAAGGTACGGTGGACCAGAAGTGGAACTGGAAGTGCTAAATTCCTAGCTTTCACGTCATCTGACATCTTGTCAACACGGCTGTGGAGTCTGGTCAATTTATCTTTACAAGTTTACAAAATATGACCATTTCATGTACAGCTGAAGGTGTCCCTTGACTTTTTTCAGTAGTGTATTATATATATAACAGCGATTGTAGTTAGTTACGTGCACTACACAAGTATTACAATTCAGCTTACAATAAACTTTATACATGTAATGTATGCATGTACTGTTAACAGCTAGGTTCTCACAATACCATATTCAACTGTACTTGGTATTTTGCACACTCTTGTTCAGAAAAACGGACCCCCCCCCCCCCAAAAAAAAAAAAAAAAAGAAGAAGAAAAAAACAACAAAAAAACAAATAAACAATATTTTAATTCCCCCCCGATCTTGACCTTGAGTGGTCATTCAAAATGACGTGGTTAGCATGCCCTTGTCACCAACTACCACAGCGCTGTTTGGTGTTTCTACTATTTATAGACCCCGAGAAAAAGAAAAGCCACAGACAGATGACACACGTACAGAAGACTATTAGTATTACATATATATACCACTGTTACAGGTTATGGTTTAAAAATCCGTAATACACCCTGTGTGGTTTAACTTTGTACTCGTGAAACTTATATGTGAATTATCGATGTACATAAAAAGTACCCATGCACCCTGCTGCGTAGGAATACACAAGTTTCAGCTCTTGTCTGACAAAATGGAAGCTTCACATTTTGAGTTGACTTTGAATTGAATTGAACTGACTCAGACGGCTGTCAGTTCCTACCCTACAACAAACGGGTCACTAAAACATGCACCGGTTCGAATCCCTTTGTAGAATAAGATGCCAGCGAAAGAGCGAGGGCCTACACCAAAGAAGAAAACGCTGACCGCTCTCCAGTGTCCCTCTACCTAAAGCACGCCTCTCCATTACTGCGCCCGAAGGCAGCGTGCAACCCAGTCAGCCCTTTCTATCTTGGAAGAAGGGGGCATGTCGTAAAAATAAAATGTTGAAATGCACCAACGGCGAGAAGTGTCCAAGATCCTCTACTTCTAGTATCAGCGTCAGTGCTTCAAATGTGCCGCCACTTGCACTGGATCAGATCACAAGGCTCGCGTTAAGAACCCGTCAGGATTTCAGCTTCCCACCTTGCAGATTTTGGCCCCAGTGCACGGAAACATTAACATTAGTGATGGAAATGTTTCACTCAAATGCAAACAGAATGTGCTGCTTTGTGTGTTGCGCACACTCTATTGGTGTGGTCATTGTTATTGTTCAAATGACACAAAGTTGTGTCTTTCTGTGTGTGTGCGTGTAATTGTAGAGCGCTTTGAGCCAGCGTCTGCTGGGATACTGCGCTATATAAAAGCAATGTATTATTATTATTATAACAAAGTTATGGTTATGGAATCTGTTTCCTTAAGGATTGTGTTTACATTTCCTATTGAACAGGCAGTGTGTTTTTGTGTTTGTTTTGTGTCCAGTGTTGTTTCTGTCGTTAAAACTCGCAAAAAAACCAACAAAAAACAAAAAAAAAAAACCTTGCAGTTTTGCGGTTGAAATCAACAAACTCGTGTGGTGTATTTTCCGTAATCGGGGGCACCTCAATGTGAAAACTCTCTCTCTCTCTCTATATCACTTTGTTATACAGATGAGTCCAAAAACACCTGGTAATCTATGACCATGTGCAATTTATATCTTGCACATGTACGCAATAGCAACACGTGTCAAATTCGATTAACTGACACAAATGTCTGTGTACATGTATAGAATTTTATATATACATACTAGAGCAATATAACGTGTGTCAAATTTAACACACACAACTGACGACATACAGTATAGTCATGCTGAGTTTACACACACTGTCTACATCATAAGCACAGTTTCTGAGCGATGCACAAGACAGTACTGATTGTCCGGTTCGGGTGATGACCCAGTTTCCTTCCCCACTCCTGACGCATCACCCTGGCCGGAAGACTCTTCACTGACACTAGCAACATGGAGGAAGGGCTGGTTGGCACACAGGCAGTACAAGTTCGATTCCTGCACGTTCCCAAAACCAACAGAGGTGTGCGTCTCGACGCTCCACAGCACCGGACGAAGAGAACTGAGGATGGCATGCACTTCCGCTGTCTTTAGTGAGAAGCTGAAGGTGTGCTGCGGATCGATCGCGTGCCGAGTGAGGTGGGTCAGCATCTGACGGGCAGCTGACCCCAGCGTCTCCGGGGTGAGGCGGAGGGTTCCTGACAGCAGCGCCACCATCTCCAGACCAGCGTGCATCTTCTCCAAGAGACCCAGGCGGGTGCTGAGGTCGCTCTCTGTGGTGATGAACGGAGACAGGAAGGACAGGCTGGCCAAACGCTGCGACACAAAGATGTTGATGTAGTCTCTCCGCAGTTTCTCCGCCCCGATTTCAGCGAGGAAAAGAAAAGGCTGGACACCAGCCAGGCTTGGTGCACTGAACCGGCCGGTGAACGACTCGCGAACGATCTGGGCAACTGTTGTCTGGTTCTGTTGATCCACGAATGGTTGGAGTTCCCCACGGCCCAAAGTGCTGAAGACAAGGCGAAGAGAATCAACCAGTTCAGCGGTTGACATGCAGTCAGTCATGACCTGTAAAACAAGGAAAATCACAAACACTGAGTGCATGTATACAGAATTGAAAACACCTTGTATCATAATGATAATAATCCACAAGCAAAGTCTACGTATCTGACCTGTATCCATTGAATTTATAAATTTATACATCCATCCAACTGGCCCATCAATTGACATTTTACTTAATGTTACGAGTGTGGCTGTGTTTTGTATGTGTTTTGTATTGTTTTGATCTATAATAATAATAGCTGTGTTGGTGTTTTTAGAAGGTTGAGTGAGACAGAGAAGTTGCCTCGTTTAGTCCATATTGTTTTGTTTTACTTTTAGTAATACATACATGTAGATCTGTTCTCCATGTTCCAGAAGTTTCTATTTTTTTTTAACGAAAATTCCAGAAGGGGTGACCTTGTTTTGACTGTAGCTAATTTTGCCACTGGAGGCAGTATGCATTTAGGGTCAAGGTCTGAGTCTCCCGGAAATCTTGTGCAAATCGCTTTGCTAGGGGTTGTTTACGATTAGGTGTTATGTAACGCGCCTAGATTCAGCGGGCATGTAAGCGATAATTCTGGATTCTTCTCTGTTTTAAAATAGTAATGAGGTGATTTACGTTCTGATTTTTGATCGGTTCCTTCATAATAGAGGGTCAGTCTAGAATGTGCGAGAACACTAGGAGACTACGTAAAGGCTCTGAGATGTTGGTGTGTGTGTGTGTGTGTGCACACGAGAGAAGCTCATGTGCGAAGCTTGAGCATGCAGTGTGATACCAGAGACGTGCTGTAGTGTAATAAACTCCAAACAGCTATAACTTTTCTACGCGCTCACAAGTCTTTTTGTGAGTGAATGAGATTTAGTGTTCCTATCATCCCTCCACTTGAATGATCTGATCTACACCCAGGTTTCACAAAGGCCTGAAATTCAACAAGTCTGCAATTAAAAAACAAAACAAAACAAAACAAACAATCAAGCAAACAAAATTCAACACAGACATTTTTATAAATTCAACAGAAACCCAACCTTCCACAGCTGGTCTGTGAAATCGTAGTCGTTCCGTTCAGCAATGCTGATGCCTTTCAGAGCAGAGGCAAAGGTCAAGGTCTCGTCTGTCTCCCCGTCAGCCTGAGATACTGCACTTCCCATGCTGCCTTCATCTTTGAGTCGGTTGATGAGGTTTCTGACGGCAGTTGTCAGTGGAGTGGCTGGCTTTTCAGAGACATCGGACACCCACTCCATTTCCCCTGTATTGAGAGCTGTGACGATCCTCCTGAGTAAGTCAAGTTCCAGGAAGAACTTGTGCATACTGCTTCGCATGCTCCCTGTAATGTGATATTATTTACTGTAATCATGATTTCAAGGTTAACATGATGCTTACCTTAAACACGTTTTTTAAAAAACAACAACAAAAAAACCAAAGAAATGATTGAGGATCTGAAACCTTTTATACTTTTCGAAAGTGTGAAACATTAAGTATTAACATGTCTTAATTCTTGCTTTGGAAGAAATTTTTGCTTTATTCTGGTGAAAATGTGGTGAATCAGTTATAAACCTTTAAATTTAATGTAAAAGGAGCTCAACCCACCAATTTCTTCACATCACCTTTTTCATCAGCTAAAAGATTATCCTTAATTAATACTACAAGTTCATTATAAAATTACTTACATTATCATTTCTTTCTGAATTCTCGTTTCACCCCCCCCCCCCCCCCCCCCCCGGAAAAAAAAACCCCAAAAAAACAAAAAAGAGGAAACAAACAACCAAAAAAAATAAAAACCCCCAACCAACAACACAATAATCAAACAACAGCCATGGAACAGACAGGCTTTTGTAATACTCAATATCACAATCATCAGACCTGAGCTAACAGATGCTATGATGCTGGATCTAGCGTCAGACGGTGGAGATTCAAGAAGCTGACGTGCTCCCTTCCAGCTCATCTCCACAGCAACAACGCCCCAAGGCTCCTCCCCATCCTCTGCAGGCATGCTGACCTGGTACACAGCACGACACAATGGCGATTTTCCTCCAGCCAGCTTGACCTTAGCATTCCAATCTGTTGAACTTCGTTGGTCAACAGTAACCACTGTGGTTTTGATGACCTTCGCATTCTTGCCTTGATCAGAGACAAGGGCAATTTTGCTTCCAAACATTGCTGTAGAGCGCCTGTCTTTTCCATCACACAGGACTATGAAGCCTGGGCAGCTGGGATGGTTATCAAACTTCAAATTGAATGCCGACAGAAACCTGCGCGCCGAATTGGCAGGAATCCCAAGACGCTTTGGGTTACGTTTTCTGGATGTCACCGACAACTGCGATAAATCAAACAGCTCAGAATCAATGGATGAATCATCACTTGGAATGCGCCACTTTAGTGGAGAACCCCAGACATCAGATGAATTGCTTTTCTGTGTTTCAGATCCTCTCTGATTCTTCTTTGGAGAAAGGGTTTTGTTGTTTCTGACATCAGCAGGTGGAACCATCTGTTTCTGGGACATTTCTGGCATGGGCAGTTTGCTTTCTTTGCAGACAAGTACGAAAGGATTTTTGACAAAATCCTCTCCGAGGAATTTTGCGAACTCCAAATCGGTGTTGTTGTTTGCATCGTTCGCGAACATCACGTTGGCGCTGGTGCTGAGAAAAGCAGACGACACGTCTTCGTCCGTGGCACTGAGATCGCAGTATTCGAGAACATAATCCCCGTATTCAGCCTCCCCTTTTGCTTTCAACAAACCCTCCAGTGCTGATGTAAAGTCTTCGTTTGGAATACCCGGCATAGTGTCTTCCTAAAGACAAACTTTGCCTCGACACAAACTTCGTTTTGTTATCACCCACTTCAAAAAAAGCGCTCGATGAGTTTATTAAAAATGTTGGAGGGGAAACGGTCGAAGAAATAAAAATAAAAATATTCTGAGAGAATGAAAGAAAGTCTGCATTCTTATTAATCCCTTAGGATTTGACAGTTTTAAAAATAAAAATCTGGCCTATAAAAATTCCTCCTTGCGATTTACATTAGAATCTGGAAAATTAAACTTTTGGGTTTGAGAAAGATTGACCAATCGTACTGCATGTTACAAAGAGAACTCGGCTATTCAAAACAAACATGGCAGACGAGTTCAGGTAAACACGTGAGATTGTGAAAATTCAATCAAATGCGAGTAATTTAGAAAGCATAAAGGGATGCCATGCAGAGTAAAGGGTGGACCTTATACCATAAAGAAAAATGAACTGGTTTAGCGTGACTGTTACAGGTGTTATCTGTTGTACTAACGGTGGTTGTGCACCGCTCGGTCGGAGGTACAGAAAGCTTTCATTTGATTCCGGCAGCCAGTTGTGTCAGGAAGCTTCCCTATTTCAAATCAAAATTTGTCTTTTGGTTTACTTTATGTTTTTTTTTTCATTTCGGGACGTGGGATGGGGTGAGCTAATCATGTTCTTTTTGACCCCTCCCGCCCCATCCCCCTCACTCACTTTGCAAACACATACGGGCCCACATGAGGAAAACGAAAACCTTAAGTCGAGTACAAATGTACAGAAAATCCACAAGGTCATGTTTTACGAAAGACTATTTGTTTGCTGCCCATAACTGCTTTAGTGTAGTTGACTACAGTGACAGTTGACCTTTATTTTCAGGACTGCACAGCCTAAGGAATACTACCGAAAATTTTTGGTGAGTTTTCATCCTCTTTCAGTTGAAAGTGAACAGTTAATCCCTGTTGTAACTGAAGCTCTGACTGGGACACACACACACACACACACACACACACACACACACACACACACACACACACACCACCACCACCACCACCACCAACAACAACAAACCAAACAAACCCCCAACAACCCTGATTCTTTTATAGAGTTGTGCACGTAATACCAGGTCCTACTATTGTACTAATTACCGAAAACGACCGAAAACAACTCTTAATATGGGTAGAATGCAGTTAAAACATAGAAATAACAACACACAAACATGATTAAAGGTGAAAAAAAAGGCCTTAAACTAGTTAAAAGAAAAAAAAGTACTTATTCACTCCAAGAGAACAGGACGAAATGAACGTGTCTCCCAAGGGAAGCGACTCTGGTCCGGACTGGTTATTTTCTGCAATGTCACCTTTTTTTTTCTTTTTAGCTTTTTTAAGGCCTCTTTTTTCACCTTTAATCATGTTTGTGTGTTGTTATTTCTATGTTTTAACCGCGTTCTATCCGTATTAAGAGTTGTTTTCGGTCGTTTCGGTTGTTTTCGGTAATTAGTAGGACCGCGTAATACCTGTTTATAATCGATTCAGTCTCCCCAGCTTAGTAGACTCTTGGCACTTACAGTGTTATTGAGGACTTGGTACACTTCAGTATTCACACACATAGAAATTGTTTATAGAGCAGCAGTACTGGTTATGGTCGTGAAGCTCATAAGTCAAACTGGCTGCATGTCGGTGTTTGCAAGTGAGTGCATACACAACGTTTTTTGCAATTAATGCTGGCTATTTCACCTACTTCATAGTCATAGTTATTATACTGCATTGAACAAATACAAAAGAAAAAGTCTTATGGAAAGTCTGCAGTTTCATCTGTATACATAGATCTTTCACTTTGCTTATGGTACATGGTGAAATACTAGTTTCGTTATTGTTATCATTTTTTTTTAAAAACCAGGAGAAAGATGTCCGGCCTGATAACAGAGAGCTGGGGGAATTTCGACCGACTGTTCTCAACATTGGTATGTAAAGACTTTGTCTTTTCATTCACTTTTTGCTTTCACACTACTGTTTTTGTAAATTACAGTTTTTTTTTTTTAAGTCAGTGAAGGGCAGTTGTATTTTTTTGTGGTTAATTTAACAACAACAAAATGCTGTTTGCTTTACTCTTTTTTCATTTTATATTCTGTTCACAGGAAGCATATCTACTGCTGAAGGCTCAGCTCTCATCAAGCTTGGAAACACTACTGTGATCTGTGGAGTAAAAGGGGTATGAAAAATTTGCTAGTAATAAGTACTAGTATTGTAGTAATTTGTATGTCTGTTTCATTAAAAACATAACACTGTGAGTTGAAAATATCTGTGAAATTTACAGGTTACAAGCACCATCACCACACTTTGCTGAAAGTGAAAACTGCAATTGGTTGTTGATGAAAAATTTGTTTAAGCTGTAATTTGTTTTATCATTTTTTTTTTAATTGGTTGAGAGTTTTCAGTTTCTGGTTGACCAGCCGATTCAAATGGTTTGGGATATTGTGATTTTACGCTGCACTGACAGTTACGAGACCGCGAAAACATTCCTGGGTTTCACTTTCAGAAAGGAACAGATTTTCAAAGAGAATAGTGTGGTTCCGGTATGGTCAGGTAGGTTCTAGTGCAGTGACCATGGCGATGGTCAGCCTGTGATCTTGAGTTTATCCTTTTTTATTTTGTTGGACAGGAGCTTGCAGAGCCCAAAACTGAGACACCAAAAGAAGGGTACATAGGTGTGTATAGGCTGTTCATTATTCAGTTATTTAATATTACTTTAGAATGTGGGAATTTGATGATAACAGTCTGAAGGCTTTTTTGTTTGTTTATCAGGAAGTTGGTACAAATGATGTGTATGGTCTTGGAGCACTGTCTGTTGAACATGTACGCAGTGTCTATACATATATATGAATAACAAAAGGATGTGATTATATGTGCTCTGGTATTTTCGTGGCAGTTTTCTTCACTTTTGATTCTGTAGGGTTTAATCGTTACACACACAAAAAACAGAAAAAAAAGAAGAAAAGAAAAGTGGATCCATGTGAAGTGTTAACTCCAAGTAGTCCTTCATTGTGGATGTTGATGATCATTTAAAAACTTCCAAGAGCAAAAACACAAACATCTGAATTTATTTGACAGTTCCAAACGTAGAGCTGTCTGCATTGTGCTCTCCTCAGTTCCGCCCAGGCCCCCCAAGTGAGCAGGCTCAAGTGCTTAGTCAGTTTGTTGCTGATGTCATCAAAAAGTAAGTGCCTTCCTGCTTATTTTAGCAATTCCTCTACTTGTTTGGTTATTGTGTATATGTATGAAGAACAAAGTCCTGGTGTGTTCGTGCACTTAAATGCAGACTATCGACAGTGTTTCTGACAGCTTTCAGTTTCACACCAGTGTGTCCCAGGGACTCTCCAGGATTGCAGGGGGTGCTTTTGCAATACCGCGGTTGCCGGTTACGCAGAGTCGGGTGCTCTCCATCGCCGGAGACGCAAACGGTCCCCCATGATGTGGGCTATGCATGCGATGGCGAGCAACTGACGTGAGCGTTTCGACCAGCAAAGATGTTCGCGATAAAATTAAATCAATGAAAGTTCCTGAACTGAAAAAAATATCTGAAAGACAGGGGCGTGCAGCTTATCACTTTAGCCCTTGAAGCAGAACGGCAGTTGCTTCAACCGAGAGACTCGGTCTTGCCACGCGGAGAAGTTCTGCCTTTGAATTGCTTTTATCCACAAATTTCTGAGTCTCGGCTCTGAAACTTTTGAAGGAAAGGGCTCAAACTGAACGATCTCTCCATTAGGTAAGACCATCTCTGGAAATTTCTCCAGCTTATCTGATTTTGTCGAGCCATTTTGGCAGCCGATCGCAACGCAGTGGTAGTGCGGCATCGTGTGTGACTTGAGCAGCCCACATGCCGAAGTCTATCAAACCTAGTCTCGGTCCAGAACCGCGCACGTTCACGCATGTTCACGCGCTATAACGAGAATCGGCAACCGCAGTATTTCTGAGAGTCTTTCAATAATACATATTTATCTGTAGCACATGCATGTATACGCTTGTTTAATACAGATATGTCTTTGTGTGCTTATTCTCTCATTTTTTCCCGGGGTGCCGGGGTGGCCGAATGGTAGAGCGTTGGACTTCTGATGCTCGGGTTGTGAGTTCGTATCCCGGCTGGAGCCAAATATTTGTGCTGGCATTTTCATCGTTGCCCCGTCGTTGATATCACCACCGTATGTGGTGGAAAAAAACGTTAAACCCCCAAACCCCCCACCCACCCTCTCATTTTTTTCTCCCATTCTGTGTGCAGTTCTCAGTGTGTTTCATTGGAAGATCTGTGCATCGAGCCTGGGAAAGTGAGTGTGACTTCATGCTAGCAAAGATTGACAGCTGAATGGAATGAGTATGGGCAAAGCACTGCAGAGATGCACCTGCTCCTGTTTCAAATGCATATTTCTTGAAATTACTAAGCAGAATGGCTGCATATGAGTGGACAGATTTTTCTTTTACACCGCTCATGATCGTCAGCATACGAAGGATAACCAGTCTCGGCAAAGTATTGCCTGTAAACTACATGTAGTGTGGTGTTTTATTGTTGGAAAATAAAATCTGATTGGATATCTTGTTTCAGCTGGTGTGGGTGCTGTACGTCGACCTTATCTGTCTCGACTTTGACGGCAATGTGGCTGATGCCTGCATTTTGGCTCTGACAGCAGCCTTGAAAAACAGTGAGTACATTGTGCCTGCCTCTTGCAGAGTAGGTTTTCATTGAAGTTTATTTTCAATATGAAGTTGCCTTAAAGTAAATTTCAAAAGCTGATGAAGGGCAAAGCACTTCTGATTTTAGTTGTGTTCTTTGTTTGTGTCTATTTGCAGGCAGTTTAGGCTGAGGTTCTCTTTTTATTCTCTTTTTCCAACATAATTTTTGAGATATGGATTTTGTGGAGAGTAAACATCCTTCTGTACTGGGAGACACAGTGATGTTTGGCCCAAACGAACGGTGCCACCTACTACAGGGTTCGCGCTAGGATTTTTCAAAACCAGTCCCCTCGCCTCCTACCCCGACCGTTTTTCAGCGACTCTGAGCAAAACCAGTCCCTGTGAAAAAATTCCGGTAGCACTGCAAATAATGATATAAATTTTTGCAAGCACAATTCAGAGAGATCAGGCAAGTGCCGCTAGTCAAGCCTGGGCCACAAAATTTGTATGAACGATCAACATTTTTTTTTTTTTTTTTTTCCTTTTTACGATCAGCCTGTTCATTTTTATTTTTTCTCCCATAAATCTGTAACCAGTCCCAGCAAAATAAAACCAGTCCCCGGGACTGACAGCTAAAAAATTTCCAGTATTTCCTCTTTATAACCAGTAATTTACTGGTAATTGCCAGTTAACGCGAACCCTGTACTAGAGGTGAAAAATTCAGTGCCCCAAGTGGGACTCGAACCAAATCCAACAGGAGTTGATGCCACCATTCCCCACTGCTTCTTCCAGGTGTGCGGAGAAGGAATTGTGTGTGTGTGTGTGTGTGTGTGTGTGTGTGCGCGCACGCAAGTGTGCATGTTATCGTGTGTTTTTTTCTCCTTTCTCCCTGTCACAGCTGCTCTGCCAACTGTGACGGTGGACGAAGAAACAAAGAAAGTGGAGACAGACTTCAAACAGCAGAACATGTTGCATCTCTCATGCTGTCCCATCTCTTCCACATGTGCTGTGTTTGACGAGTTAGTGTTTCCAGTTGTCTGCAATAATTTTCAAATTTATGTATTTATCAGAATTAAAAAAGAAAAGAAAAGTATTTATAGTTTAAGATGGAAAATTGTGTGTGTGTGTGTGTGTGTGTGTGTGTGAACGTTCATTTTTGAGAGCATGTCAGATTTGTCCTATTAGCCAATTAAAAAATCTTTGTCTAGTAGTAATACGGACAAGAAACGATCAATACTGGCACAAGATGACACACAAATCAGGATAACGGTACATGTATGTATACAGAAAGGACAATGTACATGCATGTGGAACATGACAAATGATAAATTACATGATTTACATAGTTGTAGATTCAGTGTGCATTTTACATACCATACATACTCATGATCTTGACATTGCTGCTTGTCACCCTCAGCACCGTCCTGCTTGTGGACCCAACGTCAGAAGAACAGACACTGGCAACAGGGATTGTTACCGTGGTTACTGACGGAAAAAATATCTGCTGTCTTGATAAACCTGGTAGGTAACACCCAATCGTTCAGGCGATATACATGATACTGTTGTCTTTGTTTCGGCAGTTGACAGCAGCACTTAACTCCTTGATTACTGCATCGTGTGAAGTGTACTGTAGGTTCAGCGGCAGCCTGTGAGTGAGATGATGTCACTGTGCAGGTGTCTGTGCCAGAGTTGATTCTAGAGTGTGGGATTGCAGGCATCCCATTTGTTTCCTGGATGCAAAAATGGAAGCCGAGCGTGGCCCTTTGCTCGCATGATGCTGCATTTGCCAATGACTGTAGCGGGGCAAACTTACGAGCACAACCAATTGCACGATTCTGTCGTCTGCTAAATAAAGAACAGTGTGCATGTGTCCAAGCTGTATCCAGGTAGAAATTTACGATTGGTCTGACTGTTTTCTTTCAGTGAATTGCTACCCGCCGTCTTGTGATTCATGGGTTTTGCACCATAAGATAGAAGCACGATGACACAGGCTTTTGTTTGATTTTGTTTTCGTGTCCGAGGCTGCAAAGAAAACGAAGGAGACTAAGGATAAATGATGTCAGCACTGCTGTGCTGTTTCGTTTTCCCCCCCGACATTTAACGATGCAGTATTTTGGCATCACTGTTTCAATCTGCACACATACTTTGAGTGTGCTTCATTGTGCAGTTTTCACCACGAATCAGCGGAAATCCGTTCATCCTCCATAATAAGCCTTACTGGATGAACACTTGCTTTTCTGTTCCAAGCACTGGAGATCTTTTGTGTGTGTTCGAGTTGGTACAAAACGAATTTACTGCCACTTTGAATGCATACGTTTGTCTGGAAAGGTTTAGATGCACTGCTAGACTTTACCGGACCAGGTGTTTTGGCCGTCAAAATATTTTTGATTTTAAGCTATCTGTCAAATACAGGTCTGCTGCACTTGCTTCTATAGACAAGTCTAGCCATTGAACTCAAAACACACAACTTTTCAAGAGATTTGGTTTTTGATTTTCATGTAACAGTTTCTTTTTTCGAGTGCATGCAGACGGCCAGTTTCTGGAAAAAGGCAGTACAAAATTTCGAAAGGAGTGAATTGGTCAGTGCTGGTGTGTATGATTCAAGTGCACTGTCTTGTCTTCTGCAGGTGGCAGTCCACTGACGGACAGTCAGATGAGAACCTGCATTGAGCGAGCATTTCAGCGACACAGAGAGGCCTGCAAGCTGATGGAAGACACTCTCTGTTCTATCGACAGATAACGAAGAATGTAAACATGAAAGAAGCCCATGTGTCTGATTTGCATCTCTTGTGTGTGCATGACAGTGTATGTGCCTTTGAAATGTTTATCAAGTATCCATTTTCACTACGTGTAATTTCTCCAACTTTCATCACATGACCGACATATACACATCCATGAATTATTTTTTCATTGATGCTTTTATTCTTTCTCGCCTCCACACACTCCAGTCTCCTTCATTTTCACACACACACACATCCACACACAGACTCAAACCACAATACACAGCCTGCACTGACAACTGTGGAACAGCATGGAAAAGTATCCATACCTGCTAGTATAACAAAACGTGCTGAATGGTCGCGCACATCCACACACAGACTCGAACCACAATACACAGCCTGCACTGACAACTGTGGAACAGCATGGAAAAGTATCCATACCTGCTAGTATAACAAAACATGCTGAATGGTCGCTGAATGGTTGCAGCAAAGATGATGAAATTAGCACACTGGTAGACTTGCACTTTCAAAAGTACTGTAAACGCTTTCCAGATGAGATTAATTCCTCATGAACTGAAGTACCAATACATTATCACATAAATGTACAGATCATACCTGCAAACTAACCACATCTGTAAATGGATCATGACAAAAATATATACAGTCCAAAAGTTTCTACTGCATGTGTGCGACTGAAATTTTGCAAGAACTGAAATTCAGGCTGGGGCACATTGTGGCAGTGTGCTGCTAGGGGCTTGCTACTGAGCTATTTCTCATACACGCAAACAATTTGAATCGGCTAGAATCGTCCACTAGTGGCTGAAAGTTGGCACATTTATATATGATCATGACACAAGCCAAACTGTACACTTCCACATCATCTAGACTAAAAATCTCAGACACTTGGGCACATGCTGTCGGTGTCAACACGTCGAGCCATTCTTCACGCACATCAACATCAAATCATTCATACACAACTGTCCTGGTAAGCTGACATAAAAAAGTCTAAGTCATGTCATCCACAATTTTGCACATCATCTGGTCCAGACTGTCAATATGGCTGTCATCGGCTGGTTCCTCTTTTGTGGCTGCGGACGCCTGCAGCAGCTGACTCTCCACGAGCAGCTTGGAGTCGAGATTCAGATCTGCCGGGATAGCTGCCTTTGCTGACTCTATCACCTGCAAACATGGAGAACAGTGACCAAAGTTAACTTGATTCTACTGTACGAAAATGAGTGCAACCGTACGTGTTCTGAAATTATGTCTAGGCAATTTCTAACTAAAGATGAATGACAGGAATAGCGAGGACGCCTCTAAAACGAACAACCAACAAATCTTGGAGGTCAATGACAGCTAATCAATAACGATGACACTGAAAGTACTGTATTGGAAAACAAAAGAGAAAAATGTGACAGCCAATTGCGAGTCATCAGAGAAGCACTGCTAAGTGGCACTTAATGAAATTCATTCACCATGTCGATGTCTGGAATTTTGGCCTAACTCTGTAACCCCATACAAAGACGAGCGCAGGTGAAATACACTGTAGTCCTGCACAATTTTCAAAATCCAGTTATGCAAAAAAATCTGCAAGGGCACTGATTTGTTCCTGCCAGTGACATAGACTTATGGTTTCTGAGGAGTCATATTCATTTTCCTCTATCGACACAAACCTGCAGCACGTGATCCAAGTTTGACTGGAACTTCTCCGCAATCTCATTCCGTGCCTTCCGCTGCTCCTCCATCATAACCCTGAGTGTCTCCCTCGCTTGGTGTGGCCGATACTCATTGATTAGATGATGCATATTTATGAAAAGAAGGTTCAAATCTTCTAGTTTCTCTGCCCTTTTTGGTGAGTCTGGAGCTCGGATCATGATGTCGATCAAGTCCAGAAAGTTCACCAGGATTGAGTGATTCAGTTTCTTCAGCTCGCGTTTATGGTCGTAGGCTTGTGGGTAGAGGCGTCTGATGCCTGAAGCTTCCAGCGGTCGGATGATGGCATCATCGGCAGTGAATGGAGCTCCAAACATGGAATACTGGTCCTGTAATAATCATAAGTAGTGATATAATATAGTGTAATACTGACGGCATGATGAGTCTAAATTAATGCTCTACAGGTAAGTAATAGAGCACATCTTCTATACAGACATTATGGGATTCAAGTAATGTCAAAGCATCCGTGATTTCATTTTAACCCTGATCTTGCTGAATTAAGTTGTCTTATTGAAATTATTCTGAAAACGCTCCCCAGTCTAGATGTAGTCCGGAATATTCTGTGCTCAGCAACACCAGAGTTAATGATCTCATACTTGTAGTTGCTGTTTTGCAACTCCAAACACACCCAAACCAAACGTCAATAACAACAGAAAAGTCACACCACAAAACAACAACAACAAAACACCCCCCAAAAACCAACAATAACACAAAACAATCATCCCCCCCCTTCCCTTAAACAGCTATGAACAAAAACTAGCCTAAACGAAAACAGACCAGCAAATCCACAGTTATCTAGGTAATTTATCCCTTTTATTGTGACATGCCTGAATCAAGGGTGGTGGCTGTGGGGCGCGCCCTCGTTTGATGTTCTCATCCGTGTAGTTGTTGATGTACTGCATCGGAGGCAAAGGAAAGGCACTAACCCCTTGGTTTTCTGTCATGTTGACTACCTAGAACAAAGTAAAACACTGGTTACAGAGTTTCTCATCTCAAATTAATATTTTCTTGTGAGTAATTTTGTAAATGTCGACGAAAAGACGTCTGTAGAAAACAAGGAAAAAGAAAATGAGAGAGAGAGAGAGAACAACGTAAAGCCTTAAGGCCAGAGAAATCTTTGCAAATGAAGCCTGGCATCCTTTACTGAAATGGTGTGAAACCTGAAGTACAGCACACATCACTGACCTTTGGAACGTAACCTTCTAGAGATAAAGGGCGAAAAACAATGGAGCAGTCCTCAAATTTCTCACTGCAACGCCATCTTGAATTTGAATGAAAAGCTACGCGAGTGATTTTCACATTCGGAAATAGTCGTGATAAATGCCAAAATATTTAAAAAAAATTAACTGCATTCACATAATCAATTCAAACAAGAACGCCGTTGCCCCTTGGATATATATTGCAGTAAAGTTGTCACGATGTTCGGCGGTTTCGGGGGGGGGGGGGGGACTACGGGACAAAACTCCTCTTATGTCGACAAACATTAAGGCCACCGCAGTTAGCTCCCATGATACGTCTGTCGCAAGACAAGCCCCAGCCTTCGTGGGTTGAGTCTGCGGTGTGGATGACGGTTGCTCACCCATCCTTGCTTCTGGTAATGAAAGGCTTGTGTGTGATCACGTGATGCCTGACACACGACACTGGAGTGAAACACAAAAGGCCTTTAGGAGGAGCCAAGACTGCGGACAAAAATCATGTGTGCACACCTTTTTCCGCAATAGCCGCAAACTCAGTCTTGTGAAATAATGAAGCCTGCGAGGACAGGTGAGTGTTACTGGATTTTGAAAAGAAAAACTTTATCTCATTTTTTTTCATTAATTAAACTTTCATCTTGTTTAGTTACAACGTTCAACGGAAAAAAAAACCTCTGGTACGTCAAAGATTTGTGTCTCCAGCTGTTTTAACTGAAAGCAAACTGACTAGATTTTTTCTCCATTTCAGTTTTCACACAAAAAACCAAACGTCATTTATGAAACTACATATAATAGACAACAAAGAATTCGGCCGCTTTCTAGATTAAATGTTTTGTTAGATAGGTGTTCCTTTACTTATTATGCTGTTTCCACACTTGCTGAAATCTGTTGCCTGCCGTGGACGATGCTACCGTCATCCCGGCAAAATATCTGTCATTACTAATTGCTGCCATCATTATCATATTATTATTATTATTATTATTATTATTATTATTAGTAGTAGTAGTAGTAGTAGTAGTAGTGTCTTTGTCGCTGACGTCGTTGTTTTTTTTCTTCTTCCCATCATTTCAATTAATATCAATAGTGTTAGTTGTCTCCGGTAATTAAGCCTTTTGTTTTTTCGGAAAATCTACGTTGAGAGACAGCACCACTTTTGTACAGGAGATATTTACTCTGTTTGCATTTCGAAAACGCACTGAAAACATGCGTGAACATTCAGAATTATCCCTGGCACCGATGCGAATTTCAGTTTTCAAGTTTTTCAATAAGCACACTTTGGAAGCAACGTGCGTAAAGAGCATGAGTACATCCTCTCTGGCGTGCTTAGAGAATCACGTTCTAAAGTAAACATAGTCTATTGAACTTTTTTTCTTTCTCCAAATTAAAAAACAAAACAAAACAAAAACAAAACAAAACAAAACAACAGCAACAACAAACAACACAAAACAAAACAACAAGAAGAAAAAACAACAGCAACCAAAAGAAAAGAAAAGAAAAGAAAAAATCCCCCCCCCCCAAAAAAAAACAAAAACAAAAACAAAAACAAAACAAAACAAAAAACAAAACAAACAAAACAAAAACAAAACAAAAACAACCCCCCCAAAAAAAAACAAAAAACAAAAAACCAAAAAACCAAACCGGGACCCAAAAAACAAAAAACAAAAAATAAAAACAAAAATAAAAACAATACACCACCACCATACCACCAAACCAAACCCAACCCAACCCAACTGGTTGCATCAGTCTCGTCTTTGTTGCAGTTGTTCTGGTTTGTGTGCAATTTGCATTGGTTGCACAAGCGGCCGGCGGCCCAGCAGAGGCCACAAACAATGGGGGGTCAGCGAATGGGTCTCCTACCTCATTCATGGACGTGAAACCCGTTCCTTATGACGTCTCTGGGAAAGAAGACATGGTGCATTCCTACCAGTGAGTAATAATTATTTCTACTCCGAATCATTCCTCTGTAAGGTTTCCTTCGGAGCAGTGATCGGCACCACTTACTTGTGTCTTTTTTCAATCAATCAATCAATCAATCAATCAATCAATCAATCAATCAATCAATCAATCAATCAATCAATCAATCAATCAATCAATCAATCAATCAATCAATCAATCAATCAATCAATCAATCAATCAAGACACCAAGAAATTGAGAAAGCAAGCGCGCACACACGCACGCACTCACTCACTCACTCGCGTACTCACTCACTTCAAGCATACAAGCAAGGCAGACCGGGCACGCACGAACGAACGAATCAACCAGTCATCAGCCTAACAAACCGTTAAACGTCCCCACCCCTTCCCCCAAAACCCCTCCCGCCCCTACCCAATCTCTCTCTCTCTCTCTCTCTCTTCCCCCATCCCCCGTTCGATCCCGGCTGGGGCCAAATATTTGTGCTGGCTTTTTCATCGTTGCCCCGTCTTTGATATCACCCGTATGTGGTGGAAAAGGACGTTAACCCCCCACCCACCCACCCACCCCACCCCATCCCCTGCCCCGCCCCCGCCCTGCCCCCTCCTCCCCACCCCCCCCCCCCCTCCCCTGACTTAGCCGCGAAACGAACCCAGTTCCTTGTCAAGTTAACCGAGTGAACTCCTCAAAATCTTAATATAACCCCATTAATTTTGTGATGACTCGACGGCCCATACAGTCATATAACGTGCAGCTGCACGACTACAAAGGCTACGGAAGGTCCATTCCCATTTATGGCCCATAACCCGTGTTATCAGCGGCATCCAGACGACACTAAAACGACATACACGTATTTATTATGCTACTACCAGTGTGCAGCCTGCGCTCCCCGAATTTGCGAGCAGATCTTTATGTATTAAACGCACGATGTCCATACAGACTTACCACGCTTCACCAATGCCAGTTTCACTTGTGACTGTGCCTTTCCGCTCGAAATAGTCGATTTTATTTCGATTGGTACAGCTCTGAATGCGAGACAATACCCTCTTCAGGCTCTGCGAAACGGCGAAATTTCTAATTCTCCGATCCTACCGGCCACCGTTGTGTAGTGGTTAAAACTTCGGACCATGGACCGGGAGACCCGGCCGGGTTCGAGCCCCAGCCAAGGCAAGCGGGGTTTTTCCTACCTAGGCCGGCTCCTACCCAGAGCGGGTGTGCTATGGGCCCAGTGGGGAAGCTCCTTCCTTACAGCCGAGATTCACCCACTTCACGGGTGCGACTTTAGGGGTGATTCCCTTCGTATGACACGTCTTGTGATGTGGATGATTACGCGGCCGGCACCGCAGGTGCCGTAGTTCCCGGGCCTGGTTAACGCCGGGATATTTGTGACTGGAAGCGTGGAATGCGGCCCTGTCCCGCACTCCCGAACCACACGGACCTCCATAGCATCATCTTAACATCATCCTCATCTCCATCATCATGCATAATAAAAAATTGCCCCAGCTTTCGAACCCTCCGTGGATTCCACCCAGGACTGGAGAGGAAAGCAGTGGAGCTGGCGAAGAGTTGGGGCAGAAAAAAAAAAAAAAAAAATCTCCGATCCTACTGAGCCGTTGACCGTGGCGCAAGCTTCTCGCACCTTCTTTGTGTTATCCGCGTCACGTGTACCCTTCTGTTGGCTCAGCGACAGCATATGAGATGCTGTTACCGTGCAGGCCGGCGTCTAGGTAGTACAGTACGATGTCCTCCATTCGGGGGTCCTCTCCGGGTACTCCGGCTTCCTCCCGCTCTGCACTGGAAATGTTCAGCCCACAAAATTCGAAAATAAATGCAAATCTAAAATTCCGAAACTGAAATGGCTGAGCGGACCCTTCGCATCACGTGCTTGTTATGTGTTCATGTCCAATGTCCTAGAAAACGCATGTGATTCACGTGAGCGTGCGTGCTGGGTTTAGCTCGCGGCAAGCGCGTGTATTAATGCTATTATTATTATTATTTCAGGCAATACCAAACTGAGCTTAAACTCACAATCTGTGAGCCCAAAAATCTTAAAAAACTGGGCCTTTAAATGATCCCTGAATAGGAGTGACGAATGAACTGTGTGGTGCGTGATCATGAGACAAGTGCTTGTTTTTCATGGCGTGCGGAGCCTTTTTAGTTTTGTTTTACTGCTCCTGTAAACTTACGATGCGTCTGCACTGCGGGGCCAACGTGGAATGTGATGCAGCAGGATTTCTTTTTACATGTATTTTATTATTATTTCTTTTTCTGTGCTCTACTTTCCAGCCGCGAATTAGTCTTTGTGGCTTGCGCGGCTTTAAGCCCTAAAAACTCACTCACTCACTCACCCCTGTGCTCTACTTTCGCTGAACTACTGACAGTTTACTGTTGCCATTTCAGTGCAGAGCGTCTCGGCGAATTCCATAATTTTAACACGCCAGCGTACCCGCACGTCTCAGGTTCTCCGTCTGTCTCAGTGTCTATCCGAGTGTCTCTGACTCTGTCTGTCGGTCTGTCTGTCTGTCTGTCTCTGCCTGTCTGTCTGCCTGCCTGCCTGCCTCTGTGTGTGTGTGTGTGTGTGTGTGTGTGTGTGTGTGTGTGTGTGTGTGTGTGTGTGTGTGTGTGTGTGTGTCTCTCTCTCTCTCTCTCTCTCTCCCCGGGAGCCGGGGTGGCCGAATGGTAGATCGTTGGACTTCTGATGCTTGGGTCGTGAGTTCGTATCCCGGCTGGGGCCAAATATTTGTGCTGGCTTTTTCATCATTGCCCAATCTTTGATATCACCCGAACGTGGTGGAAAAGGACATTAAACTCCCAAACACCCACCCACCCCCACCCCTTCTCTCTCTCTCCCCTTTTTTAAAAAGGATATTTGTATCTGTTTGTGATAGATCCTTTTTCAATGCATTAATTCTGTTTATATTCACGTGAACTGATGAATGCTTTAAACGCATTACCTCTATACAGGTATATGATCGTTGTTTATTTTGTACATGTAGCAAAGACAGGTTTGTATGGTGGGCCTGCGGGCTTGATAACATCTTTTCCTTGAACTTGAATGAAGTCAGAGAGTCAGGCAGTCAGTATTTGCTCATAACTGTGTTCACTTGGACGTCTGATTGAGGGGGGGGGGGGTGTCCCACCTCTGTGCAAAAAGTTCCAGCTTCACTTGCAGCTTGCCTCTCTTTTTGACCGCCTGCCATGCACCTTGACCTACATGAATTGCCCTACGGGGATAAATAAAGTATTTTTGACTTTGACTTTGACTTTGATAACACAAAAATGACGAAAAATCATGACAACAAATCACTACAGACTAGCACACTTGCCAAACAGGGTACCTCAAACAAACACCAAATATGACCCCACGGGCAATTTGTGTCCTAACGCCTGTGTGACAGCGTGTGTTCCTCAGTGACTTTTCAGTTAGTACATTTCAATTATTATACGCATTTTGGTACTGCACCTTCTGTGGTTTACATTACAACGCAATTTGTACTTACAGAATCACGTTCACAGTCCGAGGTCTGTCAGAGAAGGAGTCCATGAACTGCCTCTTCTCTACAATGCTGTGCCTTTCAAAGTCCTGGGCAGAAGGAAAGGTCAGGGTCACAGAAGTCCTAAAATCCAAGGGCACTTGAAGGTCGATCTTTGGGCATCAAGATCCAGCCATCCATCCGGTCTTACTCGCAAAAAGACAAAATTTTTAATCACTTCTCAGAAAAAGAAGCTGCCGATACATGTGATAAGAAAGAAGTTTGACCTTGAAAGCTGTTTTCGAAAAAAAATAAGGCCAGTTTAGTTGCTACTGGTAACAACAGTAATAATACAAGCACGGTCAGCGTGCATAATTATGGAAGCTTATACCTAATTGTTACAGTTCAGGACTCACTAAGCCTAGCCACAAACAAACAAACAAACAAACAAACAAACAAACAAACAAACAAACAAACAAACAAACAAACAAACAAACAAACGTGCTTTCTGGCTAGCACACACACAACCTCAGGACTGAGTTGGATTTTCGTGCTTTTTCTGAACTGTGCTGATGGAACCCGTTCAGTTGTTGCTATACTTTGGTTGCCTAATTTTTTTTCAGATGCCCTCACATCAGATGCCTCTGACGTCAGAATCCACGGGGAATAACTGTGACTGCAAGAAAGGCCCTTCAGTTATGTCCCCTCTTCCCGCCGAAGCCAGAGACACCAGTAAGTACTTACTTCGGTTTGCAGAAATCCGTAAGTTTGAAGACAGGAGTAACAAGGAACTGTTGTCACCCCCCCCCTCCCCTTTTCCCTGGCCCCACCTACACCCGCTTGCTTTTTACTCAGAGTCACGGTGTTTGCATTGGCCGGCGCCGGCCAACACTGTGTCTGTCTCAGGACGAGAGTCTAGGAGAGTCCACATTAACTTATTTAGACCGTACAACGAAGTAACACACACACACACACACACACACACACACACACACACACACACACACACACACACACACACATGTGGATAGGGGAGGATGGCGTAACTTACTTGACGGGAGCCGGCGTGGCCGAACGGTAGAGCGTTCGACTTTCAATGGGGCCGGCTCGGGTCGTGAGTGAGTTCAGTCAAATCCCGGCTGGGGCCAAATATTTGTGCTGGCCTTTTTCTCGCTGCACAGTCTTTGATATCACCCTTATGTGGTGGAAAAGGACGTTAAACTCCTAAACACCCACCCGTCCACCCGTAACTTACTTGACTGACAAGAACGTAGTTCAGGGGATTCGCGGAATCAATCAAGGGAGAATATAAGCTTAATCATGGCCACGTAAAGCCTGACTTGCTTCCCTTCGTCCGTCTTCTTCAGCCGGTCGAATTTAATTGTGCAACGCATAATAATGGTATGTTCGCTTCTTATAGGTTCCCAGGCAAAACCGAAGAGACCTGCCAGCTATCAGCAGCGACCTCAGAATCCAGACGACCCTTGGACTCACTCGCAGTCGACCTCAAACGACCGTGAATCTCCCAGCAAACGTCAAAATGTCCACGATCCTTTGGTTCTCGCTACAACACCACCGAGAAATCAAACCTTCCAGCATCCTAGCCATGGAGGCACTGGTCAGAAATCGAGCAGTCCAGCTACTGAAACTCCTCACGCTTACCTTCCAAAACCTTCCGGAACTTTGCACCAAAGCGTAAACGCAACACTAAATCGGCGTACGCCGCCGACAAACCAGAGTTACCGCAGGAAACCGGCGGATACGTCCGAAAGAGAACGTCCAACTTTCCACGAAAGATCCCTGAACAACACAAGACGTGCCTTCAGCACGGGGCAGCAGCGAACGCTCCCCGTTTTACCAGAGGACACTTACGATCCGAAATCTCCGCCAAATCGGCGTACGCCGGCAAACCAGAGTTACCGTAGCAAACCGGCGGATACTGTGACGTCCGAGAAAGAACGACCACCTTTCCATAAAAGAATCTCGAGGAACACAGGACGCGCCTTCAGCAGTGGGCAGCAGGGAACGCTACCCGTTTTACGAGAGGACACTTATGATCCGAAATCTCCTCCGGACCTGTGGACGACAACAGCCCCTTCGTTCAGGGTGGAACAGAGCACGATGGCCGCTTCCGTGCAGTACCGATCCTACGTGGCACGGAGCCGCATCGTCACCCGGAGGAGTTTTGGGGGTCCTCGTACAGGTACAGCAGTATATTTATAAAACTGATGTGTGTGTGTGTGTGTGTGTGTGTGTGTGTGTGTGTGTGTGTGTGTGTGTGTGTGTGTGTGTGAGATAAAACTTATTGTAAAGCGCCTTGAGCCAGTATCTGCTGGAGTATTGCGCTCTGTAAATTTGATACTATTATTAAAGTTTACCTCTGTTAGGAAAGATACAGGCAAGAGGATGCCACGGTCCTGTAAGTTAACAGTTGTACGCGTGAGTTAACTGAACATCGCAGGGACCTTTTATATGTCATTTGTGCCAAATCGTCAGTTGAAGAAGGATTAAATAAGTTGAATGAGGCTTCTGTTCTGTTGATCTATACACATATATTTTTCACAAAGATGCTTTTTTGTAGGTACTTACATGAACAGATGCAATACACGAACAGATAAGTAAACAAGCAAATAAGTGGCAAGTTAACGTTTCCTTGGTAACTTGTTTTTACAGACAGCATTTTCAGTCAAGACAAATCGATATCTAAAGAGAACGACCCATGGCCAGTGGATCCTCGGCCTCCATCTCCTCATCCTCAGCAGCAGCAGCAGCAACAACAAGAACAGATCCTCGCTGAGACCTGGACGCCTCCCCCACCCATGACCTCAGAGGCGGACCAGCAACAACGTCCTACCTCCGATCCTTGGACTTTTCCGACAGCTGCGGACGCAGAACAGGACCCTTGGCTGAGATACCAGCATCGCCGTGACGGTGGTGGGGATTCACGGCCAGAAGGTTCACATCCACATAAAGCACAAGATCCTTGGCCAGGCGCCCAACGTGGTTACGACCAAGGCGCAACAACTGCGAACGAAGACCAAGACCCATGGTCGCGACACCAGCATCGCCCTGACAGTGGAACTGGTTCACAGTCAGATGGTTCAGCTCCACACAAAGCGCAAGATCCTTGGCCAGGCGCTAAACATGGTTACGACCAAGGAGCAACAACTGCAAACGAGGAACAAGACCCATGGTCGCGGCACCAGCATCGCCCTGATGGTGGGAGCGGTTCACTGTCAGATGGTTCAGCTTCACACAGAGCGCAAGATCCTTGGCCAGGCGCGCAGAGTGCAGGAGCAACAACTGAAAACGAACAGCAAGACCCATGGTTCCGTAACCAGCATCGCCGTGACAATGAATTCGATTCACCCCCAGATGGTTCAGGTCCACACAAAGCACACGATCTTCGGGCAGGCGCCCAAGAAGGTCGCAACGAAGAACCAAGACAGGCACCAGACTTTTGGACAATTGCGCAAACTCTAATTGAAAATCAGGAGCCTTGGCAGAATGAGAATGCTGAGAGTCCTGGTGCAGACAAAGTCCTTACCGAGACAGCTGACCCAAAGACTGCACCTTCAGGGCGGAACAGTGAAGGGAATCCTCGGCAAGGTGTACAAGACAGTAAACAGGACGCATCACCCAAGATCTCGCCGAATGCTCAGCGTTACCAGGCAACGAATTCAGCAGATGCAACACCCTCCGCTTCGCAAAGATCTACAGACGCGAAGAACTCTAACTCGTGGGCATCAGTGAACCCAAAACCTACTACCTACACTGATCCATGGGCGGATGTTCAAGGTTCCAAAGCGATGAAATCAGTTCACGGAGCACCCGCAAACTCGGAAAGATCTAACGATGTGAAGAACTCCAACCCGTGGCCAGGAGTTAACCTTTCTCAGCCTCTGCGGTTTCCTGGTTCTCGGAGGCGAATGACGCGAAGAGATCCATGGATGGACTCCATAGCCTCACCACCAACACGTGGAAGTTCTGTTCAGAAGACTAACAACACCAGGCAACCGAAATCACCCAACAACAACAACAACAACAACAACAACAACAACAACAACAACAACAACATGCAGAGTGAGTACTTGAATCCACGGACTGCAGCTCCACAACCTGAAAAACGATTTCCTTCACAGAACAAAGGGAACAACAACAACAACAACAACAACGGAAAGAGCCAGTATTTTGATCCTTGGATTTCTGCTCCACGACACGCATCACAGGACCAAGGAAGCAGCAGCAGCGGCAACAACAACAACAACAACAACAACAGATATCAGGAACAGCCCGTTGATCCTTGGACACCCGATGGACCATCTGGAAGACAAGAATTTCCTCGGTCTCCTATAGCTCAGATAGGTAGTTCAAACAGGAGAGACCCCTTTCAAACAACCAAGCAACCGTGGCCAAGACATCAAGATCTTCCCAGACAGTCTACAGGCAATGGAAGAACCTTGATCTCGAACCAGAACATTCGTTCACTCCAGGCTAGCCTTGAAGGTCGAGACACACCACCGACTGTCAATTCCGATTCCTGGACCACTCCGCCAGCGCCACCGAGAACCCAAACTTACTCTCCCTCTGGCTTTCAAACGGGTTCCGGCAATGGCGTCATCTCGAGACAAACGCCGGGCCCAAAGAATGTCAGCGCTAAAGGGAGTAAAGCGCCAAGATCTCCAGCTGTGAGGCAGGATGCAGAAGGTAAAAAGCTCTGCCTCTGTCTGTCTGTCTGTATCTCTGTCTGTCTGTCTCTGTCCGTCCGTCTGCCCCCCCCCTCCCCCCATCTCTCTCTCTCTCTCTCTCCGTGTGTGTGTGCGGCTAGTGGTGCGATGTTAGACATCACCAAAGCAGCTCAAAATGATTTCGAAACTAGAGACTAAATATGTCGAAACATGATCCTTTCAATGCTAAAGTGTGTGCTTTTCTTTCGTTACGCCTTAGTACTGAAGGAGTTAATCCAATGTATTGTCACTGTCGTCAATTTTTGTCAATGTAAAGAGTGCAGCAGCGTCCAGCCAACCGCCATGTGTACCCTGGTGTATCCAACCTGCACAGGTCGGGTATGTGAGGTCCAGGCTTTCTGCAAGAACACAGAGAAGATGCTAGCTGGCATCAAGAAACAAGCGGTAAGCGAACAACTTGAAGTGGTGGGTGGGTGGGGTTGGGGGGGGGGGGGGCGTAATTATCGGCTCTTGAGGGCTTCCACATGATTAAAAAAACACAAACAAAAAACGCCACCACCACCACCACCACCACCACCCAAAAACAAACAAACAAACAAACAAACAAATAAAACAAACAAAAACCAAACGGACAAAAACAAAAGACAAAAACAAACAAACAAACAAACAAACAAACAAACAAACAAACGGCAGCAGCAGCAGCAACAAGAACAAGAACAACAACAACAACAACCGTAGTTTCGCTCCCAGTCGGTGTGTGTGTGTGTGTGTGTGTGTGTGTGTGTGTGTGTGTGTGTTAATAGAAGGCCATCTGAGAATTAAAAAAAAAATTACCTCCTGCAGCGGCAAGAAAGGACCACCCGCATTATGAATAATTATCATTTTATGCTGTCAGCGTTACATATTCATGAACAGTTTTGCATAACCACACCATTACCGTGCTCCTCTTATCTTCTGGCCCAGGATTGGCAGTACTTTCGTGACGCCTTCTCGTGCGTCATGCTCGGGGTTCACGATAGCGCCACGTCTTGCGGGACTGTGGAAGATGCAGTGGACGTGTTTCTGCTGGACAAGGACCCCGCACACAACTGCCTCCTGCAGGACATGAGGTTGTGTGACGTGCTGGATAACGCCGACAACCACTTCGTCCTCTTCAACATATTTCTGCCTCTCGCCGGATCTACCTCCTTTAAGTTCGAGTGAGTGTTTTGTTTTTGAGTTTGAGGTTTGTTTGCTGACCTCGCGATGAAAACCGGGGGAGCCCGGGTGGCCGATTGGTAGAGCGTTGGACTTCCAATGCTCGGGTCGTGGGTTCGAATCCCGGCTGGGGCCAAGTATCTGTGATGGCTTTTTCATTGTTGACCCTTCTTTGATATCACCCGTATGTGGCGGGAAAGGACGTTAGATTCCCGAACACCCACCCACCCACCCTACGATGAAAACGCTAGTACTGCGACCTCCTTAGTTTTCATCGGTTCCAGGTAGTTGTTCGTGAGGTCAGCTAACATAGCTAGTACTACGACTCCCAGGCAGTTCTGGGCCCCACCGGGGAGCCGGGGTGGCCGAATGCTAGAGCGTTGGACTTCTAATGCTCGGGTGGTGAGTTCGTATCCCGGCTGGAGCCAAATATTTGTGCTGGCTTTTTTCATCGTTGCCCCTTCTTTGATATCACCCGTATGTGGTGGGAAAGGACGTTAAACCCCCAAACACCCACACACCTACCCTGGGCCCCATCACTTCACGGAGGGCACGCCCAGCTCCAGGACACCATGAGTATAACTTGGCTGAGTTTTTATCGTGAGGCAGTCCTGCGTCGTGACGTCATCCCGCTGGCTATGACCTCGCAAAGCACGAAATAGGCATCTTTCAGAAAGAGGTCGTAATTCTAGATGTTTCAGCGTGAGGTTCGCCAACAGAGGTTTGAACGAGTTAAAGGGACACGTTTTTACTGCTCCTTGTATACTACTACTCCTCCTCCTAAGGGTCAGCTCAGCAAGTTGGACTTCTAATGCTCGGGTCTTGAGTTCGTATCCCGGCTGGAGCCAAATATTTGTGCTGGCTTTTTCATCGTTGCCCCGTCTTTGATATCACCCGTATGTGGTGGACAAAAACGTTAAACCCCCAAACACCCACCCACCCAGCGAGTTAAGTTTCGGAATTTAGGATTGCATTTATTTTTAATTTTGTGGGATGAACATTTCCACAGCAGTACCCGGAGAGAACCCCCGACGATTGGCCCGAATGAACGGTGCCACATACAAAGAGGAAAAATTCTTTTGACTCGAACCTGACCTCTCGTACTGGTGACAAAATCTTAACCTCTAGACCACTGACCGCCCCTGGTGTACAGATCGATCTGGTGTGATCACGACGACAAAATCGTTATAACATCCTGAAGATTTGTGCAAAAGCGTACCTCTAATTTCTAGCCGTCGTTGCTACAACGTGATCCAAAATACACGGCTACCGTGTTGCATTCGGAACTCTACGAATCTCTAAAATAGGCTATTTCGAGCGCACAGGCGCAGTCACAAGAGCACAAACGCCGATGTATTTAGTGAGTGAGTTAGTTAGTTATTTAGGGCTTAACGCCGCGCAAGCAACAAAGAGTATTTCGCGGATTATCAAGGTCCATTCTTCGCCAGACTAAAACGAAAAGGAAGACAACAAAACAAGGTGTAAATATATATACAAAAATTACCCGGTTTAACACTTTCAGCCCTGCCACCGTATCACCTACGATCTCGTAGACCCTAACAATAATATGCGTGTATGTGACCGACTCTCATACGCTCTGTACAGTGGAAGATTCGCCTATAGGATGGATCCAATACTTCTTGAGAAATAGGGTTTTGTATGCAAGAGCCCAGCTTTAGATCTAGCACACTTGAAAAACTCCCAGGCAGAGGAGCGTTATCGCTACTGAGATTCCTTCAGGGCTGAAAGGGGTGGGTGGGTGTTTGGGAGTTTAACGTCCTTTTCCACCACATAGGGTGATATCAAAGACGGGGCGACGATGAAAAAGCCAGCACAAATATTTGGCCCCATCGGGGATCGAACTCACGACCCGAGCATTAGAAGTCCAACGCTCTACCATTCGACCACCCCGGCTCCCCGGGCTGAAAGGGGTTAAATCATAAACGCGTTTCACTTCTTTGTACACCGAACTCTTATTTAGTGATCCCCCCCCCCCCCCCCCGGTGCACAGCCCCAAGCTTACTTTGTAGGACCTGAGTTACACAGTAAATAGGTTAATGACATATATAATGACAAACAGGGACGTGACGAAATGTGACCCGTTCTCACAAAAGGGACCATAAGTCGAAAATTACCAATGTTGAGATATGTATATCACTGCGATTTACTGGGTATGCAGTTCAATTCAATATAAGAATGAAAGCTGTACTACTAAAATTGACAGAGATATCAGCAGTTGAAACTGGCCACTCACAAGGCGGCCATAC